>JAGFPH010003098.1:80696-117950 GCA_018207615.1 Philaenus spumarius | reverse complement strand
CTTTTTGTATTAAAGTCCCTTAATTAATAAAGTTATAAAATCCCTACTGTGGTATGAAAGACCCTTAACTTATAAAGTCCCTAATTACGTATTAAATTACCTTAACTTATAAAGTCCTTCCTTTCGTAAAAATTAATTAGCTTTTAACTTATGAAGTCCCTCCTTTCGTATTAAAATTCCTCAACTTTTAAAGTCGCTCCTTTCGTATTAAAATAATTAACTTATAAAGGTACTCTTTTTGTATTAAAGTTCCTCTACCAATAAAGTTATAAAGTCCCCACATTGGTATGAAAGATAAAGTCCCTCCTTTCGTATTAAAATTCCTTAACTGATAAAGTCCCTCCTTTCGTATTAAAATTCCTTACCTTATAAAGAACCTCTTTTTGTATTCAAGTCCCTTAACTAATAAAGTTATAAAGTCCCTAGTGTGGTATGAAAGACCCTTAACTTATAAAGTTTCTCCTTACGTATTAAAATTCCTTAACTTATAAAATCCCTTCTTACGTATTAAAATTCCAAAACTTAAAAAACCCTACTTTGGCATAAAAGACGCTTGACTTGTAAAGTCCCTCCTTACGTATTAAAATTCCTTAACTTATAAAGGACCTCTTTTTGTATTCTAGTCCATTAACTAAAAAAGTTATAAGTTCCTACTGTAGTATGAAAGACCCTTAAGATATAAAGTCGCAGCTTTTCTAATAAAATCCCTTAACTCATAAAATCCCTTCTTACGTACAAAAACTCCTTAACTTATGAAGGACCTCTTTTTGTATTAAAGTCCCTTATTAAATAAATTTATAAAGTCCCTACTGTAGTATGAAAGACCCTTAACTTTTAAAGTACACGGACTTCTTCGGTTTGCAAAAAGGGCTGGTTTGATGTGAACTACTGCCTGGACATGGGGCACAGAGGACCTCATGGTTTAGGTGCAGTGGGTCCCGGTGGTGGATCACATAAACCCCCTATATAATAATAATTTAAAGTCCCTGCTTTTGCATTAAAATCCCTTAACTTATAAAGGACCTCTTTTTGTATTGAAGTCCCCTAACTCATAAAGTCCCTTCTTTTTTACTTAAGTTATTTAATTTATAAAGTTATAAAACACATAGGCCTACTGTACTTTTGTATTAGTAATGTTTGACGAAGTTTTGTACATTTAATCTTAAGTACAAAAGAAGTGACATTGTCACAACTTTGAATCTCGTTCACACAGTGTATATAGCGTCTTGTAATTAACTATTCCGTATAAAAAGATCGGCAATTGTATGAACCTAGGAAAACGCAAATACTTAGGAACAACAACTATGGCACTGGCCCAAAAGTGTGGGAACCGAAATTGATGTTATTGCTTGAGAACGTTTTCTGCCAAGTCTGAGTTTCCCAAGAAGTCTTTTATTGATTTTCTTTTGTTCCAAAGTTATAATAGAAGGAGGAGCTAGGCTCCATATTTGATTCTATTGTAACTAGGAAACAAGCTTTTTACAAGCTTTTGAAATGGACATTAAATTGTCAATAAATAGCTAACTTTATAATTTGAACTACTAACGTATACCTTAAGATTTTGTTATTTTCGACCTTTTTCTAACAACTTGACTGGACCTTGCATTAATCACTAAACGTGTTTAGCAAAAATGGTCGTACAAATTGCAAATAAATTTAAATGAAACTAAATCAAAAGACATTAACTTCACCTGCATGTGACAAGTCAACTTTCAACTTACATGATAAAGTAAATACACACAGCAATGGATTTTGGGCAGCGAAAATCCGCAAAAAGTATTAGTTAGCATTTTAATATGTCTACTTCACAAT
The DNA here is from genome assembly GCA_018207615.1 of Philaenus spumarius. Lineage (NCBI taxonomy): Eukaryota > Metazoa > Arthropoda > Insecta > Hemiptera > Aphrophoridae > Philaenus > Philaenus spumarius. The sequence goes on along the minus strand of JAGFPH010003098.1, from coordinate 116,138 downwards.
TAAAAATAACAAACAAATATAATCTTTTTGAAACTTATGTGTTCTAGATTGTTTTGTTTTGTTTTTTTTACAGTGCAGCCCAGTAAAATTAAACAAACCCACAGAGGGATTTCTCATATTATTGGTATATTTGGAATGCCAATTTAAAAAAAATCATAAATTCTCTTCCATACCAATCCGTTACAACCCCTTCTCCCACTTAGGGTGAACAGTTTGTTTTTGTGTAGATATTCTCTGACGCTTTTATCAAATTCTTAAAAGGTAAGAATTGTAGGTCAAAACATATTTATTCATGTACCATAAAAAAAACAAGTAATACTGACAAAAAAGTAGAATTTATAAAATGTCCTTTGCAGATGTCGTGACAAAAACATGCCGGATATGCCGGCGAGGAATGTTGGGGTTTGTATGGCATATAATAGTGCATTTTTTTATAGAAATAGGCCTAGCTAAACTTTGTTTATTAGCGAATTTCCATATTAAAAATAAGCTATTGAAGTGACAATTATGGTGAGACCTAAGGTCGGGGAGTAGTAAATGAGCACCGATCATAGTCCCACTCTCCCAGTACACGTTTTCGGGTGTCATTAAACATATATAAACATATGTGTGTGTGTTTTTATGTGTTCGCACTCTAACGGCTGCATTTTAAGTCTGATTTGGTCCAAATTTGGTACACGCGGAGGATGCCTAAGTCGCTCGGACGAGTTCGTTAGCCAAAAAATAACAACCGGAAGCTAGTTTTTTTATTATTTTTTTTTGTATTGTTTATTTATTTACTTTTTTCTTTTTTTTTTTGTCCTTGTAGTTTGCTTAGTTTCCCCAAAATCCATCAAAAGGTAAAATACTATAAAAGAGCCAGGTTCAAATCCACGTGGAGGATTTTAACTAGGGTGCTCTTCTGATCCGAGGCTGACGGCCGAGTCTGTACGCTGCGAGCGAAACGAAGGAGCGCGTGAGTCGAAAAGCTGGAGGCTTAGGAACAAACAAATTCTACTATTTTAATTCGTACACAGAGGAAGCTATTCAGCGCCTTCTTAAGTAGACCAATTTCCCAAATAGTTAGTTGAAACCCTAAAACATATAAACTTAATTTTGGAAATTCGCTCAACTCATGTCAGCGGTTCAGTTGCGTGTTCATATTATTTGTACTGGGGTAAGTAATTTTAATTAGTTTCAAATTTCAGACTAACATTTACTTTTTTAATAACAAGTATTTACTTTAAGCAAGTTAAACTAATAATGTTGGGGAACAATATACGAGCATTTTTAACCACTGCGCCGCTCTGCTCCATTAGGCTTTGATATTCCTCATCAATATAGTAAGGCTGTTTATGTTAATATTTTTAAACATCAACATTTGAAGTAAATGTGTACATATTATAGTAAAAAAATTTGTTGCAAATGAATTTCCCCAATAATTTGTGGTGATTTCTATAAATTGTTTTATTACAGCTCTAAAAAAAAAGCGTTAGTTGTAAACACACTCAACCAATAAGTACACTCAGACTGATAAAAATGCTAACAACAAAATTCTTAGCCAAATCAATTTCAAATAAAACACCTCGAATTTCAAAATTTCCTTTTACTGTACCCTTCTACAGAACAAAAATAATATTGAACAGCTGACTGAGTACGTAGCCTTTAAGTCGCGTTAGGGCTTTTAAAAACGAATCGATAGGATTGAGGTTAGAATGGCCAGTTACACGCAGGTGGTCATAAGATTCAAAAGTTTTATGTTTGCTAACCATGCACGTCTCCTACATTAATTATAAATTAATGCTGGACGTTTTTATATGCAACCTTTACTGCCAGATTCTTAATTAATTGCTAAACAAATGTTATTTGAAGCAGGTTTATGATTTTACTTACATTAAAACACGCTAGTGTACATATTTACTTGAATATTAATATGTACTTGCATGCATATATAACCAGTCCAGTAAATACAAGTAAATCAAATTTTTGTAGTCTAGATACTATAAAAAAATTTATATTTTAAAGTAGTTTTCATTAGGTCCTTATAAGTTTTATTTACTTGTGTGGAAAGCTATGTCCCATTTTAAATTATTTAACGACCCTTTAATGATGAACATTACGTGTTTATACTTTTATGTGTTGTGCAGTGCTTTGTGTTTTGTGATTATCGTCTAGAATTTTCGTCTTCGTCAATGATGTAGGTTGTGTTGAAACTAGTAAGACCCAGTAGCAGTACAGGGAAGTTAATAGGAATATTTGAAGGTTAGTAAATTAATTTTAAAAAATTACAAATATGGTCCAAGAAGTAGGATTTAAAGAAATGAATATTTTTATTTACTGTTCATATTTACAAAAAAGTAAAGAATCTTAAATTGTTTACATTTACAAACTTTTTAGTGTGAAATAAGGATTTATGATTATGAGTTTCAAAAAATCTGCCCTACGATTTTGTTCTTTTATGGTTTAATAAAGATTCTGAATACATGTTTTCATACATGTTTGGTTGATTTTACAAAATTTTAAAACAAACTCTAATCATTTGCTGGTTTTAGAATTCCAACTAATTTTACCTACTAGCACCCACTGGTACTTTATACACTTTAGGACCAGTAATGGCTTTTCAGACGGTCTTTCCGTAGCGGAAATAACCGAAAATGTCACTATTAACCCTTTCAGACCCAGTGTCCTCTGCAGAGGACATCATATTTAGTGCATTTTCTATTTTTTTGTAACATTGTTTGAGCATTTGAAACCCAATGTCAAGCACAAAAATAACTATGAAGGAATAGTTCTTTCCGTTTCTAACTTGTCTCTAACTTGTAAATGACTAACTTGTAAAAGGGTAGATTTGTCAGTATTTTTTATTAAAAGGGTAGCATATCGTTTTAAATTAATTACTTAACTTAATAAGAACTGATCTAAGTTATTATTATAAACCTCTCACACATACAAATTTGACAGATTCAAACTTAAGAGCAACCAAGAAAACTTCCTACAACCACTCCTAGATGGTGCTGATAAACTACAACCAAGTTTTTTTTTTCTAGATTTTTTCTATTTTCTAGATACATGAAAATGATTATTCCAGAAGATTTTTTCGCAATTTTCCAGAACTCTAAAAGCTATTTCTTGAAACTTACAATATAAAAGGACTATTACTGGGTATTTGTAAAGATGTAAATTCATCTAGAGCCGTTTTATGAATATGAAACATTTTCTCTCTTGCGAGCTACGTACATTATAAATCAAACATTAAGACTAAATTTTAGCTTAAAAATGTACAGAGATATAGTAATATTTTCCCAGAAGGTTTTCCTCATTTTCCACAGTATTTAGATAAGGAAAATTCCCCTTAATATAGCCCACTACCTCTAAAGGAAATTTTAACTTCAATCCGTTAATTAAGTTGTTTAAGAAAAAAAAATATGGTGATGATTAATATACAGGCTGTCAACGAACTCTCTGTTCCCTTTTTGCGGATTTGTTCCTGGGATCAAGACAAACATATTTCACAATATAAACATGGGTCTACGGTGCTTACTTTTTCGTCTGTCTGTCTGTATGTGTTTTTTGCAAATAAATTATATCTGAAGAACAGTTTGACCGATTGAGTTCAAACTTGATAATACCTAACAATGATCTATTTTAAATAAAATAAATGATTATATCCATTTATGCGTTTCAAAATGGCGACTGTTTGAAAATTTCAAACCTGAATTGCCCCAAAACCGTACATTTTAACAAAAAATTTCAAGACACATTTTTTGTAGTTTCATGACAAGTTTCAACCTAATAGGTCAAACCGTTCTCTAGTTATGAATTATGTTGCAAAAAACACATAAAGAGGAAACAGTATGCACCGTAGACCTATGTTTATATTGTGAAATGTGTTTGTCTCGATCCTAGGAACAAATACACAAAATGGGACCAGAGTCGGGGATATCCTGTATAATGGAATTCAATAAATTCGATGGAAAGACATCCAATAAAACCAAACGTCATCGGGTAAGTGAAATACATCAACTTTCTATGTAAAGGGAAACAGCCTAATTCGTTTCAACATTTCTTCATTCCTGCAGATGGGAATATTGAAAACACTTCCCTTGAAAATTCCAAAAGTTGGTAGAGCATTGAACTAGGACTGACAGACGAGACAAAACTGTGTATTTATTTATTTCAGTTGGTAGTTTACAGAAAAAAACAAAATCACATTTCATATGTACAGGCTACTTCTAAAAAACATAAGAATCTTTAAGCAATAGTAAATTAAATTTAAATTAATATAATAACTGAGATGATAAATACATTGTCCTTTATACATAGGAAAGGAAATGTCCTTCATATCAAAGGAAATGAAAAACAACCCCATACCATACTACCAGTCGAAACCCTCAATGGCTATCATTAGGTTACAACTCTTCTAAAAAAATAGAAAGAAAAGAAATTGTGGAAAATTTGGGGAAATTGTCTTGAATTTTTAGAAAACTTTAAGATTTTCACATAGTACTATACTTAATTACTTAATGCATGTAAAGGATGTAGCTGTCATTTAGCATAGCATTTCCAGATCCGCAAAAATAAACACACACACACACCACCTCACACCCTTACTTACAAAGGTAAATTTATAATTCCATAATCAAAAATTCATGTATAATTCATTCTCTTAATTTGAAGCAAATTTGCATAATCAATAAAATAATAAATAATATTTCTAATGAAAAAATATTACTTTAAAATACTAATTATATGCTCTACATCATTCAAGCTAAGCAATCACGATTTCATTAGAGTTAAAAATACCCTTTGCTAATGTTTTCTTTAATTCAATTAAACATTCTAGGCACTACAAATGATTTAACTTATACATTTAATTTAATGTATATGCAGATGAACTAGGACTTGAAACTGAACAAGAGTACTGTTTCTTAGGCATTCTAAATATAAATTGGTCAAAACTTGTTTTTCTCACAACATACATACAAATCTTTAGGACTTTGTATACATACAAAAACTGTAAGGAAAGTATTTTCATAACTTTAAAATGTATATTTTTTTAATGCATATAAAAGCTCCCTGCCAAAGTATAGGCTACACCATATCAAGCTTCTCAGGAAATATGCTGCAATAATACAAGCTAAATATCTACAGTAATAATAGAACACATTAGGCTAATGAAAAATGTTTTATAAACTTTAATCCATACTTAATCATACAGTTTTAACAAACATCCGATTAGTACAAAGGTTCGTCAGTCAATTATTACAACAAAAAAACGCACTCATTGGAAAGATTATAAGAAATTAATACAATCAACACCTTTTAAAGAGAGTCTACGTTCGTACGTCCTTGAGTAACAAAATATTGTAGCTCATACGCATGGTTTCATTACATATACACAGATGTTTCGTCCATCAACTGTACTCCTTCAATAGCTATGTTAACCATTTAAGACTATATTTTTAAAAATGTTTGGTTAAATTCTGTGTTATCACAATATTTCGATCACGCTGCAGAACTACTGACGCGAGTTGCACGAATATCCAAATTCAAGTTTATATGTTTTAGGGTTTCAACCAACTATTTGGGAAGTTAATCTACTCACGAAAGCGCTGAATGTCTGCTTGCGTGTACAAAATATAATAGTAGAATTTGTTTGTCCAGCCCCGATTAACGAGTTACTTCGTTCCGCTCGTAGAGGAAAAACTCGCTTTGAGAGTTTGCACATCGACCTTCCGGCCTCGGATATGGACTGCTTCGCTTTGCGAGTTTGCAAAATAATATCCTATATTTATTTTCTTAGATCAAGATCGCAAAACGTTCTATTATAGTACGAAAAATCTCAAAAATCGATACTTCCTCTCAAAAAACGTGCTTCGGGTAGAACACGTTCTCACGTTCTCCTTTGCATGAAGGAGAACGAGGAAAACTACATAAATACGAAATATTGCAATAAAATTGCTTCATCTCCATCCAGCAGGACTTCGTGGAGGTTGGAGTTGTTTTTAAAAGCGTTTGTTAATTCTTTACATAAAATTAATTTTAGTATCAATAACGAAATATTTTATTATTTAAAGAAATAATTTTTAATATTTGCTACTTGAAGTAAAATATAAATAATAAATCCTGAAGTTTTCTTGGTGATTTTTTTATTAAAATATTTTTATATTTTTTTACATTTTGTTTATAATTTGCTGTAAATAACTAAAACACTTTTTATTGTTTATTATTTGTAATATCTGACCCGTTAAAATTTGTGCTATATAAAAATGGAGGCACAATTAAAGTGTCATACGTCTTATCTCAGCCATTTACTACACTTATCGCATGGTAGAACGTTGATGTCAACCAGAAAGTAAATATCTATTTGTAAGGCTAATTTTTAAGTTGGCAAACCACTTCATTTTAAGGAGGTTATTTGTGATTTTTTTTTATTAATAAAATTATTTAAATTTAAATAAATTTAATTTTTTAAGTTATTAATAATATAATGAAAAAAATTATAATGATATGTTTATATGTTATACGAAGATACGAATGTTTCCGAAGTTAAATGAATAGGTATTTCTTATTAAAGTTTGTATAAACGAATATATTAATGACTGGGGGAAACCCCTACGTGATGCTCACGCCAACCCACAATGGAACCTTCTAAAAATATATGTTATGTTTTCTTTATAATAAAGGTGTAGAGGATTAATAATAACCTCAAAACTAATATGGTAAATAATGTTAAATGTTCAAATTAAATTATTTCTTATATTTTATAACAGCAGTTATAATAATGGTTAACAGAACCAGCAAGGCTCAGGTCTACACTTTCAAACCCTAACCTAAAAGCTAGAAATAAAAAAATAATTGCTTCAAATTTTGAAATCGATTGTTAATGGAAATATTGGAGCAAACAGCTATATGATCTGTTATTTTATTCAATTGGTTGCTATGGTAATTAATGTGAATACATGTGTTGGTTTATCATTCTAGGCCTAACCTAAGAATTTTTTCCAACCAAATTTACAAATATTGAAATAAAAAAGGTTTTTATCGAAATGAATTGTAGCCTATGTTACTCAGGGATAGTGTAGCTTTTCAATCGGTTCAGTAGTGCCAGAGATTACCCCGTACATACAAAAAACAAACCAACAAACAAACTTTACCTCTTAATATTAGTATAGCAACATATCGGTTTTCAAAGTTGGCATGTAAACCGTAGTGTCCAGGCTTTGTAACAACTGCAAACGATGAGGAAATACTTAAGCGTCTCCTTAAAACTCTCCATACAGACGTCACTTGAATTGCTAATTCACGACGGGCCTTCCGAACTGATTTCTTGGGGCTGCACGTGAAATACTCTCTCACTCCTTTAACACGTTCTTCGGTCACTCTTGATAGTCCCATACCATTCCCTTTGCAAAGCCAACCGGTGTCTTCAAACTGATGATACCATCTACAAATCTTATTATCACTTGGAGGATTACATTTGAACTTAATACGGTACACACGTTGCACTGTAACTACAACTGTAAAACACTAAAAGCTTTCTGTTCACTAGTCGTCATTTTCGCTACTAGCGCTTTCAATACAGTGGAAACAGCGCATGCACATGCGCAGAGGAGTACCAACAAAACTGATGAGCGCTTTCATTTTATGTATTATTTATAATTGTAAGTTAAAAGTAATAAATACTACAAAGTCTTAACATTCATATTCATTTTGAAACACCCCGAATTAACAACCACCTTGATTACCACCTTAAATTTTATATAAATTGAATTCTATTCATAACAACGTATAAAAACTAAAATCATCATTGCCAAACCAATTACTTTTCCCGCACCGACGCTGTGAAGTACGTTTGCTTTCGTTAAGTAAATTTATTTATTTAGTCTTTATACCTCCAATTCACTCCAATTTCGCAAACGATATCTCATCAAGAAATCCCACCATCTGCCTGCAAACACGTTTATATTCCAAGGATCCCGGTTACCCTTTCCGGAACGGCAACCATTTAACTAAACTCCTCAATAAACCCGACCGAGTGGAGATTGTATTTAGACGAGAATTTCGCAAGGAAACTGAGTACAGTACCTTCTTTTCCTACTTTTGACGTTAAAAAAAATAATAGAATCGTTTGTTGAAAGTCAAAATGACGAAGGGTTACAGTTAAAGTAATCTCTCTCTAATGAAAAGTCGACCTAACTACTCTTGTAAAACCCTACAAGATACAATATCTTTCTGTTATAAAGTGTATAACAATAACTCACCCAGATCAGAAGGGCCAGTCGTCATTTACTCCTGTGTCATGCAGATATTAATAAAACACTCGAAAAACACAAAACTAATCGATTATGATTGCGTAACCTAATACTGAATAAACAAATTTATACTAACTTTGAATTCAAAATGTATGAACAAAAAACAAGCTATTAAACAAACAATGAAATTAAAATACATAGGGAACATAAAATTTAATATTGTGTTTGAACAATCTGTTTGTTTTTTTGTGCTGATTGTATGGTGGCTCTATTTTATCGAAATTACATAACCGATTCTTACAGCTGTAAAATAATAACAAACAACTCACAAAAATTAAACAGACACAAAAGATAGTAAATTGAATGTTTTATTTCTTTAGATCGGTGCGGGTGGTTTGCTGGAAATGATGCTTGTGCGAGAGAATACGTCAGCCGATTTTGATTTTCGTACCACAGAAATTCATGATTGTTAAACTGCTTCAATTTGACGTATCTTAAACCATTTATGAACATTACACATTTTTAAGATTTAGGTAGTAGAAGGGGGAGGGGATTTTGTAATCAAGTTTTTTAATAAATATTTAAATACGTTTATTTTAAGGTCCTCCATGTCGGTGAAAAACTGATCAGATATTCAATGTACCTGGCGATACCTAATGAAGGCACGGAAAGCAGTGCATAGCGCAGATAAATCTGTGGCCAGTAAACAGGTTCTAAATCACGAGATTCCAACTTCGAGATTTCCAACGGTAGCCTTCGGGTTAGCGTTATACCCCACGGTGCTAACCCTTAAAACCTTATGGGGCCTATCCAATCCCATGACCAAGTAAGTATGTGGGTAACGGGCGGCTCCCCTCGGTATTGATGTGGGGTAAGGTATGTACGTAAGTGCTCCCTGCCGGTTACTTGTTCGCCGGGGCTTGAGAAACATCGCCAACAACGAATACCTGTAAAGAGAGCTGACGGCAGTTCTTGTTGCAGGGCATGGGACGGCTTCCAGGAGATCTGAAAAGTCGTTGGAACCGTTCGGGATGGTCCGGTGGGAAAGAAGGATAACTCTGAAACCGTAGCTAGATTTTTTCTGGCGGGCCAGTAACCAGTGTTGGCCTTTAAGTAGACGTGTTACCATTGTAGCACGGTATGAATACTGGTACCACGGGAGCAGTTAGCTCTACTGGAGGCAACTCAGGAACCCTAGCAACTAAGGTTAGCCTCGTGGGAGTAGTGTCACTGCCAGTGTGTGAATGGAAACCCTGACCATCTATAATGCGAGTGAGGGCTAGTGGGGAGCCGGAAGGACAACAAACTCCAGTCTCTTTAGCACTATTGCCACTCAATTCCAACTGTATTGGTAGCCTACAGAAAAGGTACAGAATACCTGACAACCTGGATGCGTCACGCCAAGTCCCGAGCGGAATATGAAAGAAACCCAAAACCATAGTGACATTACTGAGCTGTACACAGTGTAGCCAGAATTGGTACCACGAGTGCCCTCTCCAGACCCACTGGGGCTTTTCGGTGTCTGGGTGTCGCATATATAGAGGATTGACTTCGTGAGGGCAAATATTATGTTAAATTTAGATAGCTCCCCTTCCTCTTGAAATTGTGTGAGTGTCGGTGGTGAACCAATCACTCTAGTTACACCGGCACTTTGTGTTTCAACTTAGCTCAAGATCCACTTTATGGATACAGAAGACCAGACAACCTACAGCGTGTCGGCAAGTCCCATACGCTCGTGAAGTGAAGCCAAATGGTCCCATGTGGTCCCATGTGGGGTCACTTGGCCCTCTAATATTCTGGGCTTCGGGGCATAAATGTACACAGTGTAGCCAAAAGTGGTACCACGGGTGTGTGCTTTCCAGGCCCACTCAGGTGCTTCGGCCTCTGGGTGTTTCTCATGTAGAGTGTAGCAGTTATCTCAACTTCCCTCCTTTTTCTTGAGGGATAGTCGGTGGTGTGTCTAGATGATCAGGGAACACCGGCTATCACGTGCAAATTTGTACAACTCAAAATCAACTGTAGCCGCCTCCTATCGGCAACCGCGCTTCCTCTAAAATCAAAAATAGGACGGACATTAGTAAAAACGTAAGAGCTTACAAACAATATTCTAGTCAAGTTCAAACGCCTTATGCAATAGCATACAGCCAACATTCTCAAGGTTGATTCCTTTCATTCCGTTTACTCGAGTGTTTGCACTCCCCTAAGAGGGTGTCTCATTAAAATAAATTTTACTGATACCAATGCCTATTTTATACATATATGAGTGGCAACCTGAAAAAATACTGCATGAAAATTGCCATGCAGCCTAAATTTTATAAAACATAAACTTTAAACAAATTTTAAATTACTTTATTTGTGAAAGGAGTCAATTGAATAAGTGAGTCACGAATCAAAATTCACAGGAGTTTTAGATTTCAATTAGTTAAAGTTGAGTAACAAAGACAGCTGTAGAATAATTCAATTAGAGATACATGTTTAAATAGTTAGATTACTATTATGTACATTACTGCAACTCACGCGTTCAAAATACAATACTTTAACACAGTAGCTTCAAAACTGTCTAGATAAATTAATATATTATAAATTTGTAACGTAACACTACTATCTAAATCTGCTACTGATAATATTAAAGATAGCCACTACATTTTAGAATGTCGTTTGTGCCTTTGACTGCGTAAAAATGTACGAAAGGTTCCCACTTTATTTATTTATCGTCCCCTCACTATGTAGTGAGTTTGGGATGCCAATGGCGTCCATCTTGAATCGATTAAATTGTATAGAGCTTTAAGTTTTCTTTAAAGTACTGGGAAAACAAAATCAACCTATGTGATACATTTAGATTTGTTGTTAATTATCTAATGTGTCAGATTAAATCGTTTTTGGAAGTCACTTAACTCCCTTTTGCGTTTATTTCTTTTGTAATAAAGTCGGGACTGTACATATCCTAACACTTATAAAGCATAAAAACTTATGTGAGACTCTCGAGCGTTAGAATTGAAATGTCTTAAGTTCTAGAAGCAGTTTATTTTATGCATTGCTCTCTTTGTATTTATTTATTGGTGATTTCATTATTTCAGGATTAGGAATGGGATATAAGGATTTAATTGAAGAAAATCTCTCCAAATTAAATGAAATATTTCTTTTATTCGTCAATGTCCATTACTTCATAATCTAAGAAATAAATTATGGTTTATGATAGCTGAAGTATGACACAAAACATTGAGTGAATTTAAACATGTACAATAATATAGTTTTCCCTGAATTTAAAATGATTTGTCATTCAAATCATTGAATTAAATAGGCCTATGATTAAAATTGTCTTTTATTTTGTTTTCCCAAATATATTTCAGGTCTTTGAGTAAAATATTAAATGATGGGTCTGTACATGTACATGTTGAAAATAATTACTAGACTAGGTTAAATATAGTTTGTTGTTTGTAGGCATAAGTAGTTTTGTTAACGAAGTAAACAAAAAGAATTGAAAACAATAAACAACGATTCAAACATATAACAGCTGATTCTTGTCTAATAGCTTTGGTACATAAATATTTAAACGTGTTCAGCTAATATAGCGTCGCCTGGTTAACTGTACTTATTAACACAGTACGCTAGATGCGTATATATAGAGTGCGTATGACGCATTTGACAGGATCCAGGTCAATTTGCCCTACCGCGCCCAACGAACTATATATCGATGACCGCGCCTAAAGAAGTTTCACTTCAAAACATCACTCCTGCAAGGAAGTTGTGCTACCATAAGCGGGCACGATCGTCGTGTTAGGCGCCAGTCACATATTTTTCTCACTTTTTATAATATATGTGCTTAGGTCTTCGAATTGTTTAAAATTACTTCATTATATATACTGTAGAGAATTTTATACATGACTTTGCGTGACATTATTACTAAACGTGTGTAAAAAATATTTGTACAAACTGTTTTCCGCATCTGCTGTTGAAAAACATAAAAAGATTTTAGAAGTAAAATTTAGTTTCATAAGTTGAAAGATACAATTCTCGTGAATGGTATAATCCTACGGTTAAAGCGACGATCATTTGCCAAACTCGACGAGGGGATTAGTGGTCGCTAACCGAGAGAAAAGCAATAAACTAATTGCTACATTTGCATTTTCTCTTTCCCGCAAAGTCTGATCTTAGCTTGTCTATCCCAGTAGGACCTATATAGTATTTTGGCTTCTATGTTGTACTACAATAATTAAATTTGTACTTATTTAAATCCACTGATTTGTTGTAAAATACTTGATAAACGCAAATTTATTAGCAACAAATGTAAATAAGAGACTCATTCGGAAATTAGTTTGCAATAGTCCCGCCAAAGAGCTTCAATCGTAGACCTGCACATGCGAATAGTTTTTCTGTTATATTGACTTTCCATTGTTGCAATTTTGTCTGTTTTGAGTGTGTTCGCTAATTAATGGAAAGCTGTAAAATACTATCACTATAGACTTTCTAAATATGAGAAACATCAAATCCGCTGGAATTCATGGGAAATTTTTTAAGATTTTAGTACAGCAATATGTTATGGAATGGTTAAGAAATGGGTAAAGATCTTTAAAAAAACAAAAATGTTAAAAAACAGTTTCAATACGGAATTGATTCTTTGTTTTAGAACATGTAAAGAATCTAGAATGTTGATTTTTCAAACAAAGGTGTGGCGAAATTGCGAATGGAAATTAAAAGCCAGCTATGTTTGATTAGTAGTGGAATTGCATTGTACTGATATGAACCCGATTTTGAATGGAAATAAATCGACTCTCCACTGTATCCCTGCACCACTTGCAACATGATTGTAGCATTGTGTGTCACCATTATTGCAGAAAATAAAATAATTTGATCACGTACGTGATTTAAGCGAATTTACAAAATTAAGTTTATATGTTTTAGGGTTTCAACCAACTATTCGGGAAATAGGTCTACTTACGAAGGCGCTGAATAGCTGCTTCCGTATACGAAATATATCGGTAGAATTTGTTTGCACCTCAGCCTCCAACACGACTCACGCGCTGCTTAGTTCCTTTCGCCGAGGAAAAACGTACTTCGCTAGTTTGCACCTCGACTTTGCGGCCACGGGTTATGGACTGCGCTTCTCGAGTTTACACCTCGACCTTGCGGCCTCGGGTTATGGACTGCGCTTCTCGAGTTTACACCTCGACCTTGCGGCCTCGGGTTATGGACTGCGCTTCTCGAGTTTACACCTCGACCTTGCGGCCTCGGGTTATGGACTGCGCTTCTCGAGTTTACACCTCGACCTTGCGGCCTCGGGTTATGGACTGCGCTTCTCGAGTTTACACCTCGACCTTGCGGCCTCGGGTTATGGACTGCGCTTCTCGAGTTTACACCTCGACCTTGCGGCCTCGGGTTATGGACTGCGCTTCTCGAGTTTACACCTCGACCTTGCGGCCTCGGGTTATGGACTGCGCTTCTCGAGTTTACACCTCGACCTTGCGGCCTCGGATCAGTAACTTTCTGTCAAAAACCTTGCTTGCTATTGTACGATGCTTTTGGTACACGAACTATTACCAAAAAAAAACGTGTGTACCAAATTGGATGTAAAATGCAACTGTTACAGTGCTAATACATAAATACATATATAAGTATAATTTTGAATGACACCCAAAAATGTGTTCTGGGGGCCATGATAGCTGTTCGTTGACCATTCCCGACCATAAGAGTCACTGCAATAGCTCATTTTTCCTATGAAATTCTCTAAAAATTAAAAGCTGTAATAGTGCTAGACACACATGACGAAACCTTAAGAGTCCCTTGTTGACTTCACAGTAGTTTTTCAGTTACTCTTACTAATTGGTGCAAGCGTCACAACTATTCATACCGGCGTAGATTTCAATTAACTTTATAGTTTTGTAATGGAGTTAAAAGTTTGCTAATTTCCCTAACGCGATATACATTAACCTACATACAAAATGTCCACTAGTGAGTTGAAATTTCCCACTATAATATATTATTAACTAACTGAAAAGCAATTCAGTATAACGGGCGTGTCTCTGGGTTTTAATTGCTTGGAACGTAGTTGTTGTGACCGTACCGTACTAGGTAGATTATATATGTTTGAAGATGGTAAAGTTCATGTTGAACAATGGTCTGATCAATATAATACAGGACCATCAAAAAATAATGCCACTATTTGAAAAGCTGTGTAGTGTATCAACTTATATAAAAGCTAGTGTACATCCGTACGTACGTACATATGTAAGTACGTGAGTAACATATAACAGCCGATTTCACTCATCATTTGTAGTTCCTGGGCTCAGATATAAGCTAGGGATACTTAGAGAAGAAAGAACACCACAATCACTCTCCATACTTTCATGAAAATTACACTAAATCTGTTCCGTCGTAGCCGCTCAGTGGCCTGGTTCTAAATGTATTTATATCTTGTGTTATGTACGCGAATGTACTTCATTTGCCTCTTTAGGGGTGCAAATGCTCAGAGGTAAAATTTAGATTTTTGCAATAGTACTTTTATAACGTCAACATGTTTACATTTTTATAAACAAAATCTAAAATTTCCTAAGGCGATGTAACGTTATTAGGGCCGTGTAGCCTCATCGACATCACATGCCATTTTGCATTTATAATTTTATTTCATTTTGAAAACCAAGTATTATTATTTAACAGTTTATCATACAATTTCCAAAATACGGTAACTTTATATTTCACAAATTTGAAGGCTGAGCGTCTGTTGTACAAAGACGTAGAACACTCCGGTTTCGACACGACTGTTTCAATATAAAACAGCTACAGACCCTAGTTTCACGCAGCCGAGCATGCAATTGATCGACGTTATTCTAAGAGCAACGTTTTATTTTCAACTTAAAAATATTTCCCCCCAAAACTATTAATTACTAAACCAACAATTACAAAACATGTTATCTATACTCTATACAATAAGATAGCTTAAAACAATCAGATCAATTTGGAAGTTTACAAACATACATTTAATCGACGTATATTGTAAAACAAATTTCTCCAATGTACACTCTATAATCTATGAATCTTTTGTTTAGTTCAACATTAATAATTATCTTAAACGGTTTATCCCTGCTTAGACAATTCTAAAGAAGTAAAGTTTATACGCGTGTTCCTTCTGTTATTGAAATTTATACAACTGCTTTCAGACGGTGCAGTCAAGTGGACTCTTCAGTTTCCTTTCCTTTTGTTTTAACGAACTCATTATAAGCGAGTCAACATGCTTTCGTGTTATTTGTTTATACCAATTCCAAAACAATGCATGTACTACACTTTATATTAATAAACCTGCATTGTATAAGGAATCATATTTATCTGTATATATAAAAGAAGACATCTTCACTGGCTGATTAAATGATTCATAATCAAGTACCTTCATAATGAAGAACTAAGAAAAGTGTAATAAGAAATGATTTTACTAAATATTATTTTTAAGGGTTGAAAATGGTAAAAATATGGGGTTTACTCCCAGCCCCATAACAGTAAAACAGCTGATTTGAATCAAAAATTTAGCAACATAATTCTAGGTGTGGCCTATTCTGAACCAACACAGGTGTGTTGAATACATTTATATTCATTAACATAGCAACCAACATAAAATTCAGAGTCAGTTAATTATTTTTCACAAAAATCTATGTTTTTTTTCTTAGGTTAGGTTAACGAAACAAACACAAAACAAAAATAAACGAAAAGGGCTTACTGTATTACAATGCAAAAATCTGTTTGTACAAATAACACATAAAACAGCTGACTTGGATCATAAGTTTAAAAAAATTAGGTTAGGACTGTACTGAAATAACACACTTTTCTTGAAAGAACTTATATTTAATACCATAGCAACCAAAGTGGCAAATTTAGAATCAAGTAATTATAAATAAATGTATATTACCTTGTTTAGGTACGTCAAACTAATCCACAACTGTTTGTTGTATTGCGATTACTGCAGTTTCAGGTTGCGCACCTCTCATCAGATCCATATAACATATAAAGAGGTGCAACAATCTCTAACAAGACAAATAGACACCAAAAAACACGTTTACATTTTACAACAATTATAAAATTGCACGGTACCAATCGCACTTCGGTCGTTGCGCACTCTTTGACGAATAGTTCGAGACTCAAACCGTTAGTCTTTACAAGCTAATAAAAATGTATTTCTGCTAATCCGTAAGCTACAATTTTAAAATTTCAGATAATTATTCTTCCTAATCAACAGTTTTTTTAGTTAGGTAATAGCAAACACAAATAACGAAAAAGGCTTACTGTATCGTAATTCAAACATCTATCACTATTAAAACTATGCTCTTTGCTAGGGCTTTTTCAAAAGTTTGAAATACTGCTTTACCGTAATACATTTTGCAACTTTAACTTTACAACTTGATAATTACCTGCTAAATTTTTTGTAAAAAATAAAAATCTCTTCCCTAATTAATCGTCATTCCCGTGTAAATATCATAGTATACAATAACCTGTTTGCATTTGCTTCGCCACGGGGGTTGGTAAGCGAAGCGAACAGTTTACTAATAAAGCTTCCCAATGCATACTGTAATAATTAGCAGTTCCTCTGTCCATTAACAAGTTCTCTAGATCTGGAAAAAACTATAAAGTCTAAAATGTTTGGTAATGTTAAGCGAAAGGGTGCCGCTATATATTTTTATTTACATTCAATAGTTTATTAAAAACCAGTACTTACTAATGCTCCCCATTATAGGAGAAAAATAGCTATAATTTTAAAATAACATGTTATTTTTATTACAAAAATCAAGTCAATAATAAACCCGGACGCACCATATATTGCATTCTCCAGTAATTAATAAATCAACAGAAAATAACCTAAAGTAAAAGGAAGCTGAAAACTTTAGTTTTTAACGAAGATGTACTGTATACTCTATATTAAGTTTTAAGCAATTCTCATGCCATTGTTGAAGATCTTCAAACTTGGTGAAAAGGTATTGTTGCAAACCTCTAACGAATCTAGTTACTTCTTCATAAGCTCCGCAGTTGTAGTCGGTGGCTCATTTCGAAGGGGGCTTTCCTTCATCGTTCTTCACACATGAGCCTTAAGTGGTAAACGGTTCGGTGATTGAAATGGTTATGGACAGTTTACTCTTCGAGAAATCAAACAGTAGACAAACTTTCTTCGAAAAAAGCGATAGTGGCTACAGCGGGAGTGACTGGTGGCGCTATCTTGCTGATGGATTGCTAGCACGACAAAACCTCTTCAGTTCTCTTGCAGAAGGTCAAAGGATGCTATCTAGGAACTTAATTGGTTTACAGCATTCCCGTTATCATCTTCAACGAAATACGAACCCAGTATGCCTCTCCCTGATACAGTACACGCACAATATGTCGTGGCTGCTCAGCGATCGTCAGAACAAGAAAACGTGTTGTTTGCTTATTGATGAAACCGTTTAGGTGTACATAAAATTCATCTGAAAACCACACCTTTGTAAGATCCCAGAGGTTTTATAGTTCATTGCTAACATTGATGCAAAATAATCTACTCAGTCTGTTTTGTCCATTACATTTAGAGGTTGACCAGTTTGTATTCTATATGGAAATTCACCAAGGTATTTACACATTCTTTTCGAAAACGCATTACTGATTTTCATATTCAAAGATGTCCGGCGAAAGCTTCTTTTCGAAGACTGCAGTGCTTGCTAAAGAAGTTACCGCAGGTTTCGTTTATAGTTGCCGATTTCAGAATACGCGAGTCAAAAAATTTTAACCGAACGACGGAACTTGTCAATAACACTTATCATTGCGAGATTACTTGTCAGCTGTTTTTGAAATCGGTCTTGAAACTCTACAGCAGTTCACATTGAACTAGGATCTCCGGAACGACCTGTTCCGTATGAGCAAAAATAATGCTGTACGATAAAAACTATCTCTGGCATGATAGGAACCGCGTTACCTATCCTCAAACAAGAAAGTAATAATAATCAACGTGGCCTTACAACAATCAACAATGTAATCACCTGTTCTAAAAACCAACCACACCTTCTTTAATTTTAGTATTGTTTGTTTGGTGCAGACCATATTTTAAACTACAGTTTCCTAACATATTTTAAAAGTACTCATAAACCCGATTTTACGAAACAAGATAACAGTTAATATCATAACAATACAAATTTTAACAGCTGATTAGCTTCGATAATTCAACGCAAAAGCTAGCCTATATTATACTTAAAGGTTATATTTGCAACTTTGTTCAAAACCTTTAAACGCGACAATCTAGTATGTACAGTATATCGCTAGAAGGTTTTATTGTATATAATTGATTGCCAATTCTAGATTATATCGATGGGCGTGGCCAAATAGCTTATAACGTGCTTCAATCACAGTAGCACATCAGTTGCTTTGATTTTCTAATTCTTTATTTTAAGGTTATACGTACTATTACAATTTTAATTACTTAACTAGGGGAGACCCCTGCGTGCTCCGCACGCCAACCTCCGACGGAACCTTCTAAAAAGATATGTAATGTTTTATCTATCTATATAAAAGCGAAATGGCACTCATTCATTCATCAGCAGAACTAAAAATCTACTGAACCAAATGAGTTCAAATTTGGCATGCATGTTCAGTTGGACCTTTAGACGCGCACTAAGAACGGATTTTGAAAACATCCCAAAGATTCGCCCAATATTCGCGTTTTTCTAGCGATTTTTTGCGTTTTCTCAGCTTTTTCGAGAACTAATTGGCAGAAAATGTTGAAATTTGGTACTTAGGTTCGTTTAAGGCCTAAAAGTAGTCTGTTAAAAAATGTTTGAGATTCTCCCAAAATTACGCCAGAAATAGGCGTTATTGCATTTTTCCTTGCGTTTTCAATGCGTTGTTGATCATCCTCAAATTACGCCCGAACGGATTGGAATGAAATTTGGTATGTAGCTTCCTCTAGGGCCTTAGGCGCTCTCTAAGAAAGGGTATGAAAAATTTCGAAATTTTAGGAGGGGTTTGGGGGGATCAAAGTTACTAAAATCATAATTTCATATCTTTTATTATTATGACAATAGTGCTTTTATTATTTAAGATCTATATATTATATATAAGCCAAATACCACTCACTAACTGAACACTTCAAAAGATTACAATTACATTAAAAAGACTGAAAATACTAACCACCACGGGCAACGCCGTACGTGTCAGCTAGTTTATAATAAAGGTGTAGGATTAATAATAACCTCAAAACTAAGATGATAAATAATGTTACTAATAATTGCATTAAAGCAAGTTTTTATTGGTTTGTGTGTGTTGAAGCATGTATTGGTTGAGCCTAGGCCTAACTTAAAATATTATTGCTGGACATCCGAATCAACTGGTTTATCTGTTATTTTAATTAATTGGTTGCTATGGTAATGAATGTAAATACATTCAAGAAGTTTTTTTCAGTCTAGGCCTAACCTAAAATTATGTTTAATTTATTTTACCTGCCTTAACGGCAACATGCACACATTATTTATTTTTTGTGCACATTTTTTAATGATATAAGTTTCATTTGGCCACTAATGATTTTCTCTAAGCCAGCTGATTCCTTTTGCTACAATTGTTTGTTCTTAGATGCACAATCACGTGTTTTAATAATCAGCTGGATAGGGAAACTTAAAGTGATGATAAAATACGTTTTAAAAAGTTATTTTATTACATTCTAAATGAAATAATTTCAAAAATGTAAGTAAATTGTGCAAATATATAATGATTGATCTTTCATTTAAAACAAACCGCGTGTAAAACGGTTTAGTATAAACCTCAAGTGAACTCTTCAAAGAAGTGCAAAGTTGAAATTTTTCCACGTGTTAAATCTCCATAAGAAAAGTGTACTTTCCATTTTTTTACCCAATTAACATAAATATTTTCAAAATACAAATAAAACCTGCACATATAGGACCGCTAACCTTTGTTTTGGTACAACCCGCATGCAAATCGGTTCAGTAAAACGGCCAGGCTCGCTGTCATAAGCTTTAATTTTTTTCCCTTTGTTAAATCTCCATAAGAAAAGTTTATTTTCCATTTTTGACCCGATTAACATAAATATTTTCAAAATAAAAACAAAACCTGCGCATCATGTAGGACTGCTAACCTTTGTTTTGGCACAACCCGCATGCAAATCGGTCCAGTAGAACGGTCAGGGTCGCTGTCATTAGTTTTGCAAAAGTTTTTTAGTATATAAGACTATTGTGTTAACAACGTTTACATCGAAAAATAATTTTAATATTAATTTTATTACGACACTTCCAAAAGGTTTAGTTCAGTTTCGTTTAATTTGACAGTAGATAGTAATATTTCGGGCTTTGATTTCCTACGCGAGACGCTTTGGGTTTTTTATTTCATCGATGATTTTTTTCTTCTTCATTGGTTTACACACGTTTTTATATAACCCAGAAGTTTAATGTAACAGCTGATCGTAAAAGAAGAAATAAAATAGGCAGTGGTAAATTCAAAGGCTTGAATTTAATAGCTGTATGAATTTAGTCACGTCACGCTACCGATGAAATGGACTTAGCACTTCCTAATTGTGTGTGATGTGATACATTAGTGATACATTAGTGTCTAGGTGATACCTCTAAGCTAGACATAGTGCTTTCTATTTTTTTTAAATTTGCTAACCTGGGTGGTATGGTAATGAATGTAGAAAGGTGTGTTGGTTCAGTATAGGCCTAACCTAAAATTATGATATTAAACTTTTAATACAAATTAGCTGTATAACTGTAACATTTAACAACAGATTATAAAATTATAATCAAGTAAGTCTTTCTCGAAGGTTTTGAAGAAACCTGTGTTGGTTGGTTCAGAAGTAAAAATTGTCAAGAATATAAATCGTTGGTTATATTGGTTTAATTCGAAATTTAATCATTATTTTTATCTTATCCGATTTAAAATTGAAATCTAAAAAACAAAAAAATAACAGACTTTTTATGTTATTTTGTATTTTTTTTAATTTAAATTTTAAATGGAACAAGATAAAAATTATCAAATGTCAGATTAAAATAATATAACCAACGATTTATATTCATAACAGTTGTTTTCACTTCTGTCGGCAGTCCCACGACTGCTTTCTTTTTTATATAAATTGGGTCTAAAAGAGTAATAAGTATATGAGTAACTCCAGGTTTATTAGTAAATAGTAGTTTTTTTTTTTTTTTTTGCAATACGCTCCAAAACACAAATAATTAATTTAAACTTCAATTAAAAGGTTATAGGTAATATACCTATAACCTTTGTTACGAATTAATGGGGTGTGTAATAAAAGATATATATTAGTTATATTAATTATTAGAGTTAGTATGTTTAGTGTAAAGATATTACTTTGCGTAAGACAGATGGAGGTAAACAAGGAAGCATAATAAGGAAGGATGAGCTTGGCGGAAGTGTTTTTGTGTCGCACGTAAGAACAGTGTAGTTTGTCAACACGGAAGTTAGATGGGTTATATAAGCATAACCCTAATCTAGATTCGAGGCCAGTCTGTTGTTAGTGTGTTGGGCCGGAAAGCTGGGCCAGTTCGTCGTGCAAAGTGCGGCCAGGAAATCGAGACGGGGAAATCAGCTCGAAGTTTGGACCATCGAAATCTCAAGTGAAGGAGATACCTGTGAAGACAACACACTGAGTGAAAACCAAAGTATTTCGGTCTATTGTTAGAGTTACGTTGTATTCAGAGTTTTGGGGTTATTCACACAAAAGTAACACGCTTTAGTTGCCAATAGCGTAATCCAGTCTGTCTTATAAAAGGTCAATACCTAGTATAAGAGATATGTACGTAGCATAAGTAAAGGCTAATGTGTCAAATTATATATATATTTGTGTTATTGGATTGTATGGGTATAAATATAGAGAGATAAGTATTACCACTGAACCACTGGATTGTTATTATTGATCTGTCCCTTTGTTACTAGCATATTAACTTAGAGTTTGGACCCGGGTAATAAGGGTACCGGTACTAGCTAATATTTCTACCCCTACTAAGTAATGCTTAGTAAAATCAACCCTATCAATAGTGCATATCGGCCGTGGTTTAGTTTTTACTAAACAGTTTATTTTGGACTTTTTTTTGAGGTTGATTGGGTTTTGTTTTTCTTTATTTTATTAAAAAGTTAAATTGATTAAAAGTTAAGACGAAAGTTGTGTTTTGTTTAAAATTTGTGTTAGAGGGAGTTTCAGTTTTTGTATGAATTAATACAGTGGTTTTTGGTTTTTCTTTTACGTCAGATTGTGTTGATAGATCAACGGATTTTTTGTGTTCCAGTATGTGATAGTTGGGGTGAATTTATTTTTATTTAATTATTTATTTGGACTTGTTTATTATTGCTTGACTTGGAATTTATTATACAAATGTTTTTTTGGAAAATTGGCATTTTTGTGATATAATCTGTGGCATAGATCTGTGTTGCAATTTTGGTGAAAACTGTCAGATAGTACGTTTGTTATTGAGTCACAGGCTTAGGAATTTGCTGACGGTGCGTCATCAGTTACAAAGTTTGCTTGAGATTATGAAAGTGAATGACATAACATTGTAGTGCTGACATTGAGTTTTGGAACATTGGGTTCAATGAATTTGCAGTTAATATTGCAGGAAGTTATGTCTTTGGATTTGAATTTGAGATCTGTCTTCTGGGAGAAGATATTTTGGGCTATATTTAGATTTTGGGCCTCGGAGCATGCATATTTAGTTATTGCTTAGGGGGACACTTGTATATGTGCCCATGTATTTGGAGAGGGCTTGGTTATAGCCGTTTATTTGCGTTGTTTGTTCATGGTAATGTGGTGTCCAATACAAGTAAGAATCTAGGTCAGCATTAAGTTTATAAAGTAGACTTCCGCCTGCCTAAACTGACCTAAACTTGGGTGTTATGCCAATGTCAGGCATTTCTACACTTCCTATTTCCATGTTCTGTCTTTTTACCAAACAATCTTACATAAAACATTGCTTAATTAACTATTATGTCATACTTGACCTACTACAATTAAACTAACCATTTCCTAAATCGTAACACCTACAAAATAGATAACACCTAACAGCAAGAAAATCCTTGAGACTAACCAAAGTCTGAAATTTGTATTCGTAAAACTTTTAACATAACCTTATCATACAGCACATGCTAGACAAACTTATGCTTTAGCTG
Source organism: Philaenus spumarius (assembly GCA_018207615.1). NCBI lineage: Eukaryota > Metazoa > Arthropoda > Insecta > Hemiptera > Aphrophoridae > Philaenus > Philaenus spumarius. The sequence continues at coordinate 92,781 of JAGFPH010003098.1, read as the reverse complement.
TCAACTGAGAGCTGCTTTAACTATATTCTCATTCTTGATTTCTGCTTGAATGGTGTGCAATACAATTATTAGAGTAAATCTTTGAAAGGTCTTTCATAAATTATCTGATGCTAAAATACAGCTTGCAGCAATTTAAGCTCTCTTATGAAAATCTTATTAACAATTTTCCAAAGGAAAGGAGAGCTATAGCAGTGACTCTTATGGTGAGATCTAAGGACATTGAGTGGTCAATGAGCACCGATACACGTTTTGGGTGTCATTAAAAAGTGTATATATATATTTGGGTGTGTGTGTGTGTTCGCAGTAACAGTCGCATTTTTCGTCCGATTCGATCCAAATTTGGTACACAAGTTGGTTTTCTAAGCCGCTTGGACGATTTCGTTATTCGAAAAATCCAACGACTGGAAGCACGATTTTTGACCAGAAGTATTTTTTTAAAAGTATTATCGTTCTTTTTGTGGTTTTGTCTAAATAAATAAATATAGAAAATTATCCTGCACATTTAGTTTTTTTTACACGAAATCATAGACCGATCCCCCAAAATTGATCAAAACATAAAATACCATAAAAGTACCCGGTTAAAATCCACATGGGGGATTTTACCGTGTGGCAGCTTCTGAGCCACCACCGGAAGGTCAAGGTGCTAACTAGAGCACGAGTTAGAGTCTTGGTGCAAATAAATTCTACTAATATATTTCGTAAACGCAGGCAGCTGTTCAGTGACTTCGTGAGTAGGCCAATTTTCCAAATAGATGGTTGAATCCCTAAAACATATAAACTTAACTTTGGAAATTCGCTCAACTCACATTAGTGGTTCGGTTGCGAGATCGAATTATTTTTAATTGTAGCCAAATGCATATTGCACATTTAACAAGAAATTTTGCAAAAAACTCACATGTTCAGTCCGTAGAAAGAAACGTCATGTAGAATATTTTCTCTTTTCAAGTTACTCAAGTATTGAATAGGCCTTCTTACAGTAAAATAGTTTTTATTGCCACAATAGTATAATCAGGAAGTAGTGACAATACTGACCTGGAAGGAAAAGACTAAATTAATATGATTACAATACTATTTTTAGACATCTATTTTATTCCGTTTAATTACATGTAAACAAAGTAAGAATCTATACATATAAGAGGCTTTTTTCCTGAATGAATGACTGACATAGAATCAACGTGGAGCAAAAACTACTTAAGATACAAATACGAAAATTTAAGTGTATTTTCTTTTAGGGTCATAAAAGCACATTAAGAAAAGATTTTGTATTTTAAAACTTGTATTTTAAAGGGTAAAAATCGTGAAAATTCAGAGAAAACTGCTGTTCGAATCAAAAGCTTTGCAACACATGTTTGTTAACATTCATTACCATAGCAACCAACTAAGCAAATCTAGAATCAGTTTATTATTATTCACAAAAAACAGTTTTTTTAGGTTAGATTAATAAACTACAATCAAACACAAACAAAAATCTACGAAAAATTCTTACTGTATTATAATGCAATTCTGTCATCTGTTGTTACATATTATAAATAAAAAGCTAATTTTGGAAACGTAAGTGTATAGCCTAAATGATTATTTAAATATTAATGGTGAAATTACAACGCATGCCGCAATTATTATTGTATAAGAATTATTGGGTTGGTAGTGTCTATTTCAATCTCTGACTTATTTTAGCTATGCATAAGTTACCGCTCAATCGTCATTTCCGTAAAAACATCTGAGTATACAATAATCTGTTTACATTGGCTTTGGCATGGGTCACCGCCGGTGTTGGTGAGAGAAGCGAGCATGAGTGGACCCCAAGTATAAGTGGTTTTTGGAACAAATTCACCAATGTAAGAAGGGGAAATGCGATATGAAATTGCCAATGAGCGAAACAATTCTCCAGTTGACAGAACCTGAAAATAAAAATATGTTTTAAACACTTACTCAGCTGATTTATTTCTTTGGATTTAAGTGAGGATTAGACAATTTAATTTAATTTTTGTATTTAAAAAATGTAGTAATAAATACATTTCCTTTCAGGTAAATAATGCAAACAACGTTGGAAGCACATCAGAGGCCATTATAGGAAAGTAAAAAGACAAGACAGTGCTACAAAGAAAAGAGCCATTTACTGAAATAGATTAGGGATCGTAGATACTACACTGGGTGACACAATGACACAATAACAAACGCGCAAGAAACGGCAGGCACTGAAAATAGTTTACAGGAAGAGCATGTTCAAATTCGAGAAGAAAATATAGAAGATATTTCTGAAGAGATCATTGATAGTCCACCTGTCAGTGAAAACCTATCTAACAAACTTAAAAGAAATCATGATGATGCTGCAAGTATTTCTATGTCGAAGACTCCGTCCAAGCATACAGGAAAGATAAAGAAGCTATGGAGACACTGCAGAGTCGGGGTGGTGAAAGAATGGAATACAAGAAATATATGGAAAAGTTATGCGAACCCGAATGTGAGGACTACTTTGATCTTTTTTAATGCGATGGCTGCAAGTGTTAAAAAGTTTGATCAGTATATGAGAGCTAAAGTAAAATTTAAAGTTTGTAATCTTATTACAGACTATGAAATGAGAAGTTTGAAGAGTAAACAACCCAGATCACATTATTCAGAGTTTCATACTCTTACGGGTCCAACAATGATGACGAAACTTTGGATTCCTACGGACCTTGGCCACCCAGCAACACATCGTCAAACACTTCTCATGCCAGTACGATTAGACTCTCCAACTTACCAACATCCAAAAGTTCTCATAACAATACCGTACACGCCTCGTGCCATAGATGTTCTGATTCCTCTAACACTGAAGGTTTAAGAGTCAATGAACTTAATGAATAATTTAATGGTGATGATCAGTTTTGTTTGATTTGTAATATTACATTATAACAAAAACACCTTGTTAACTATGAAATTGTAAGCAATACAATAATCACACAACTAAACATATTTTCGTGCAATGTATGATTGTACTGCTTGATTGTGCCCCTATCCCTACTAATTACTACCAAAAAATACAATGTATAACTTATTGCTTTTTGTTTGTTTTTTTTTTCTATTTTGGTTTTAACATTTTTTTAGGAAGAGTCCTCCTCTTCAAATACAAAGGATTATTGTAGTTAGTGTAATACCAAAGTAAGTCACGTACCTTAAAGTGAGTGCAAGTTTTTCATCAGGTATAGGGGTTTTCACGCTATTGCACGAATCTGTTGTCAAATCATTTTTATGAGATCTATCAAAAAATAGAACTGGGCAAGTATAAATCTAAAATACGACGTAAACTTCAATTCGTCGTCCAGAAGGTGTCTCTGAATTAGTATCTGAAACACTCCTTCACTGTTCCTGTTGGTATACACTCCACTGACTTTATGTCTTCCTTTCAAGTATTGGTTTTCAATGTGCTCAATTTCGTCATCAATTTCACTTAATTGGCACAACAACAACGACGCACACAGTTTTCTCTTTCTAGACACGTTCATTGTTGTTTCAAACTACTACACAACTGACTTTCCGTTCCGCCGTTTATAAATCGTCGCTAGAAAAACACACATTAACTCTGTCCTCTCTGTTGAAACCCTAAAACATATAAGCTTGTTTTTCGAACAATTCACGTCAGCGGTTCAGCTGCGAGATAGAATTACTATTATTATAACCATAAAGCAACTTTTATGCTCCCTGCACAAATAAAATTGAAAACTCAAATAACAAATTACGACGTATAATAAACTACACAAGCTCATTTAATTAATTACTAAATATTACATTTTCTACTAAAAGTTTAAATTATTAATCCATTAATGATTTAATTTCTCTTCCAGGAAAACGATAAAGCGAAGGTTAATTACTGTCAATAAACTTTTAAAAGAAACATTTTGTGTAGACAGAAAGAAGCAGATTGCAAAACCATTATTGTAGTATAACCACCGGGACCAAGTGTTTCTAGAAATGAGATTTGTACCTACTTAAGTATACATGAAGTATACATTATTATTCACTCGCAGACTATTATTCACCTCTTAAAAGCTTTAAGAGCTTTAAGAGCTACCGCGGTTTCAAAAACTCCAGTAGTCCAGTACAAGCAAGCACCGCGATATTTTGGCCAAAATACTCGTAACTATGTCCGTAAGTTTAAATGATATTGTGTTGTGTCATGTAATAAATGTTTTTATATTTCGTTCGAAACGGTTAAGAGCCACATTTAAATTTGTAATGCATTTGAGAGTAACTCATTTTATTTTATTTTTAATACTATTAGTACTAAAAAAATGTTGGGTTTTAGGCTTATTTTAGGTTTGGTGAACAATTACTAGGAAATTAAGTTTTAATTTTTTTGGTTATAACTCGGTTATCCTTTGAGCATCAGAAACGACAAAAACACCGCTTTGCCGGTCGTTGTCATAGAAGAGAAAACCGTTACAAAATTAATCTAAGTTTTATTCATCTTAAAACTAGACATAACTGTTAGCATTAAAATAAACATTAAATTGTTATTAAGAATTGAACATATGATAACATAATAATTAAACATATAACATGTTAAACAAACAGTATTATGAATTTTCAAAACATTTTTCCACCCTTGATTTCAGTCGAAGTCTTTCAGGGATGCGGGAGCTCTTTTTCGATGGGATCGTATAAGTTCAAATGGTTGATCATCAATTCCTGGGTCTGTTAGTTCTGGCTCGAAATCGGCTACTTCTTGTTGTATGCAAGTTTAAGATGTTACTGCTGTTGGTTGCTTGTCTTATTTATTTGTACTATCTTGTGAGCCTAGACTAGTAAGGCTTCTATGAGATATATTTTGAACTTGATCTTCGGCTGTTGAAATTATATTCACCTGGCAGCCACTCACAATCGCCTCTCGGAGCTAAGTGGCGAAGGGATATGGTTTCTTCATTTCCGTTTGGTAGTCGCACAATGGCATAGTTTGGGTTTGTTTCTATCAGATCTACTACGTGATCAAGTAGATCATATTTACTTTGTCTAACATATCGCTTCAAGGGTACTTTTCCAGGTGTCATGAGCCATGTTGGCATAGATAGTCCATTTGTTGATTTTCTGCTGTAAAGAAACATTCTCCCATGTGGTGTCACATTTATATCAGTGCACAACAATGATCTTACACAGTGTAGAGAATCGTTTATAACTTTTTCCCATTGATTGATTTGCATATTTCTACTCATTAAGTTGAGAGATTTAGTTTGTCAAAGAGTTCCATTTAATAGCTACGTCTGACCGTTGCTTTGGGGATTATATGGTGTTGTTCGACTCGTAGCTATACCTCTAGAATGAAGAAACGTTTTTTATTCGTTAGACATAAATGAAGATCCTCTGTCTGTGTGGATGTATGATGGAGTACCAAATATGCTGAATAAATCGCAAACTTCTCAATTACAGTACTTGCAGTCAAGTCTGCACATGCATAATCAAATGAGAAACGAGAATATTCATCTATGATTGTTAGTAAGTACTTATTCTTTGTTTGGGTTGGCAAAGGTGTTTTAAAATCCACATTCAATCTGTCATATGGTATAATTGCTTTTATTAAATGCATTTCTTGAGGTTTGTAGAAACGTGATTTGAGTTCGGCACACACTGGACGCAAGGCAGTCATCTTCTTGATTTCTTCAATAGAAAACGGTAAGTTTCGGCTTTTGATCCAGTGACTCATTCATGTAACTCCTGGATTTCCAATGTTTGAATGTAAAGTGTAAAGCTTATCTGATAAAGTGGCACCGCAAACTCTTGATAATGCATTCGCAACTTCATTCTGCTTGCCTTGGTTGATAAACAATATGATAACTGGAGCATGAGAGTTCTAACCGCAAACGAAGAATCTTTTCATTTTTAATCTTGCTATTGTGATGTTTGTAAAACATAAAAGTCACAGACTTTTGATCAGTTATCAATTTGAAATGTCTCAATTTTCTTAGAGATTCAACAATTACTTATGCTTCCTTTTCTACAGCTGAATGTCGCACCTCGCTGGGGGAAAGCGTTCAAGAAAAGAATGCATCTGGGCGTTCTGACTGTGAAAGAGTGGCAGCTATAGAATGTTCCGATGCGTCGGTTTCAACTTCAAACGGGATATGTTCAGCAATTGCAGACAACGCCGATTGAGCAATTTCTTCTCTCATTAGCTCAAAATCAGAGATAGCTTTTGATGAAAGCGGGAAAAATGTTGTACTAACTAATCTTTAAATTTTCAGAAAGTAGTTTGAGATCCATTTTGAGTAGTGTGACAACATTCCCACTGTTCTTTTAAGAGATGATGAGTCAGTATGTAAAGGAAGGTTCATCAAATGCTTTAGACGTTCTTCATCAGGCTTTACAGTTTTGTTTTCCGTTTTATATCCTAGTAGTTGTATTGAATGTACAGAATACTTACTCTTCTTCTCATTAATAGTAAGATTGTACTTTTTTACAGTTGCTAGGAAACTTGCAAGATGTCTATCATGTTTGTCATGGTCTTTCCCACAGATGGTTTCATTATCAAGATATGCATACACACCTGTGATTCATTCAACCTTGATGATGTCATCTATAACTCGCTGGAAGCAGGCATACCATTTGTTACTCCGAATGGCACTTGACAAAATTTGTATTTACGCGTGTCATCTTCAATAGGCAGTGTATCGTTTCTCATCTTCTCGTAACGGAATCTGATGGTAGGCACTGGACAAGTCAATCATACTGAACACTGAGTGGCTAGATACTTGTGATACAATATATTGAATACTTGGTAGAGGATAGACATCCAGTAAAGTGAAACGATTTATAGGTTGGGAATAGTCAATTACCATTCGCTTTTTGCGATTTTCGTTAATAGTGACCAGGACCTGTGCTCGCCAAGGTGAATGACTCTTCTATTATTCCTTCAGCAAGTAATCTGTTTACTTCTTCACTAATAAACGCCCTGTCAATCATGGAGTATTTACGGGATTTACTTACTAAATAGGTCTGATATCTTTTGTTAGATTATGAAATAGAGGCGGGGGTTCAATATTCACTTTAGCTAAAGCACAAACACTTAGGGGAATTTTTGAACCACCAAAGTTAACTTGGATTCGAGAGTGCTGTTTCAATAAGTCATGACCTATAATCATGTCTGCACACAAGTCAGTAAGAACTGAAAGCCTTGATTGAAGGTGTATGAGTATTCTTGTAGTTTTAAGTTAACAATATAATGACCGAAAATACTAGAAGATAAAGAAGTAGAAGCCATTGACTCTACCTTTGCCAGGAACGAATTTGATTTTGTTTTTGTATAGAAAAGATTGATTAACAAAACTTTGTGAACTTCCAGTATCTATTAATCCATCAGCCTGGATACCATTAATAAACACTTTGTCAATAGCTTTTTTAAGACAAGAAGACGCAGCCGCAGATATTGATGCTACAAAGTTATCATTTTCTGATATAGTGAATTAACAGAGTTATTTTTAGCTTTAGAGTTACATACTTTATCATAGCGACCCTTTTTTGAGCAAATTTTCTCATCTCATCCATTACTGGCACTTATAACTTGGATGTCTTGGTCACCGCAGAAATAGCATTTTGATTATGTAGAAGCAGTTAGTTGGAATTCTTCATCTTGTTTTTCAAGGACAGTAGTGTTTGAAGTAGTGGCATTTAATGTATGCACTTCATTTAATTTAATGCATTTCATTCTCGTAGGAAAATCTAAAAAATAGTTACTTCCGGTCAAAAAACGTGCTTCCGGTTCTTGATTTTTTTTGGCTAACGAACTCGTCCGAGCGATGTACACAACTAACATGAGTACCAAATTTGGACCAAATCGGACTTAAAGTGCGGCCGCTAGAGGGGGAACACATATATACGTATATTAATTTTAATGACACCAAAAAACGTGTTCTGGGGACCATGATCGGTGCTCATTTGCTACTCCCAACCTTAGGTCTTACCATAAAAGTCACTGCAATAGCTCATTTTTCCTATGGAAATTCTCTAATAACGGAATTTTACAAGCATACTAAAACGCTTTCACTTATTGAGAGAGGAGATGTTTTAGGAACAAAGTACAAAGACACATAATATACCTGGCCTATGGTATGTACAAGGTAACTTTAGCATACGATTTGAATGGATTGCAAGTTTGGTTTTATAAACATTAAATGGCGCTTAATATTGAGAATATTGAGTTTATATTCTTTAATTTAATAACGAAGTAGTCAGCTATACCACCCTTTGTATAAATGTTTACAATGTGTTTATAACAATACTGTACTTGATAATTATAAGCTTACATTAATGTAACTCTTTTAAATTGATTTGTAAATACAGTATAATAATTACTAAATATTTATCATTATATATAAATAAATTTTGTCAGTTTCTACGTAGTAATTTGTTTTCAAATATCCATATAATATTGCATTTTTGATATGTAGAACTACTTAATGTATGCTAATTTTAATATATTCTAATATTCGAATGTTTTTCGTTTTTTTTTCGAAATCCCCAATATTATTGTCGGACAGATGGTTCAATGTGTTTGAAATATTATTACAAACAATATAAAATACAAATTTTATGTTAGGTCATAAATATAAGCTTATATAAATAGATGTTAACTTAACCTAAACAAACTGTTGGTGGTGAAGAATAATAAACTGATTCTAAATTTTCTAAGTCAATTACTATCTTAAGTAATGTAAACAAACATTTGTTGGTAAGGTTTTGATTAAAACAGCTGTTTTATCTATGCTAGACCCCAGAATTTCATATTTTTTACTCTTTAAAATAAAAATATTGCAAAATCCTCTCATAGTGTGCGTCTATGACCTCATAAGAATATATCTTTAAATTTTGGTGTTTGTATCTTAAGTAGTTTTTGCTCTATGTTGATTCTGTGTCAGTAACTTCCTTCCATAAAACTGTAAGTAAGCTACAGTAAATAATCGCCTGTTAAGCAAATAATTTTAACTATAAAAATGTATTTAACTAAAATATTATAATATATAATATAAGATTCTCTTCAAAGAAATCAAAACTGAAAATTATCCTCATCAAAACCTGATTTAATTGTGTGTCAGAATTATTTTCAAAATCTTACCCAGCTTAACTTAGAAATTTCTAAGATTTGTAGAAGCTTTTATAACTTCAACTTACTTGAAACTTCATCTACCCTTCAAGTTTGTGATGAAGCAACCCCAAAAAATTACTAGTAAATTCTAGCATCTGTTGAACTAGAAACAAAGCAAATGCTTAGTTAGTTTAAGCAAGTTTTTAAATTTCCAGAACATGCTACACTCTTAAGATATACTAAAAGAATAAGCATTCGCTTGTGGTTTTTATTCAATGGATGGCAAGCAAATGCTTACTTTTTATTTATCAGGATCGTTGATTTTACTACTTTAAATTACAAGAACATTTAAATTTTAAATCCAAATTATACTTCTATATAATTAATGTCAAAGGTATATAATTAAAAATAGTTCAATAATATCGAACCACACCTGTAGACTTAGATAACATTGGTAGAGTAATGGCGTGCAAAAACATTACCCCAGGTTCAAATCCATGTCTTTATGGAATGTTTATTTCACTTGAAATTTAGTTGAATTACATAAAAGTAAACATAACCTTTCTACAATAAGAAACACTGAAGCCCCAACCACAAGTTCGGTGAATAAACTACACAAATAAACTGAAACACATTTATTAATATAGCTATTCTAGTTCCCTAATAGATATTCTTAAGTAAGTCTTTTTGCTTATTTAATTTATTGTTTAGTTTGTTTTATATAATTTTATCCGTTGAAGATATGTATTATCTTAATTTATGGATTAGTTAATTTTATATTATTTTCTAACTTTAGCCGTTGATTATAAATATATTATTCGTTATTTTAACAAGTTGTAAGATACATTGTACGTACTCTGTTTTCTGTTAGTTTATGAAGTTTTATTTTATCGGTGTAACACGATTCATTTCTCAACCTTGGGCCATTCCCAAGGACAGGGACAAGTACCGTTAGCCGCTTCTACCTGGCTTTTTGAAACAAGTCCTTAGCCGTTGATTATAAATGTATTATTCGTTATTTTAATAAGTTGTAAGATATATTCTACGTACTCTGTTTTCTGTTAGTTTATGAAGTTTTATTTTATTGGTGTAACACGATTCATTTCTCAACCTTGGGCCATTCCCAAGGACAGGGACAAGTACCGTTAGCCGCTTCTACCTGGCTTTTTGAAACAAGTCCTTGGCGTGGTCACTCATGATTGGTTGATCTACCTAAGGTGGGGTAAGGAGGAGAATTGGTCTGTTTAGTTTATAGTTTCATTCTTGTTAGCTTTAGTTTAGATTTATATGACTCCGATGATGGTAAATTGGTTACTGAAATGTACATCAGGGAACTAGAATAGCTATATTAATAAATGTGTTTCAGTTTATTTGTGTAGTTTATTCACCGAACTTGTGGTTGGGGCTTCAGTGTTTCTTATTGTTTAAATTCACCACAGTACTCATTGAACATCTAATAACCTTTCTATATTAACAATACAGGTTGAATAAGCTTACATAGAAACTAATTTCTGGTGTTAATAAATGTAGTCTGCTAAATAGTCAGAAATAAATTGATCGTTTTTACAAAAACAAATCAATTGTTTAAGCTGAATTAACGTTTACACAACGTTTCCATATAACAATCGATTATTATTTTATTATATTTCTGTGTGAACTATGTATATGGTCATCTGCGTGTATTAAATTGTGTACATTGCAAAAATAAAGTTCACGGTATACGTTTTACTTCGTGTACAAAGTGAACCACTACCGCTGCAGGGAGCTGCTCAGGCACAGTGACAATGCAATATTGGACGTGTCTCTTTTAGTTTAGTTTTTAATTAAACATATTGTGTTTATTTTTTAATTAACAGCGAATATTGGAGAAATGTTTACATTTTATAAAATTCCAAATTTACTTAGCTATTTTGTATACAGGGTATTATTTTTTTTAACTTACCACGTCTATATTGTTGCCCCAAATACATCCGTTCCGCTCATACCCCCCCCCCCCCTCCAAATCAAACATTTGTAATGGACACATATTGCATGTAATACATCAAATTGAAGCCTTTAAAAAACCATAAAAATAATTTATTTATTTATTATTATTTATACAATTTTAGAAAATAATTTACAAAATATAATTTTTGAGCAAAGCGAACGAATGCGTTAGCTGATTTTTATTTTCTTTAAACAGAAATTCATGGTTAAAGCACTTAAAAATCTACAAAATCAATGTTTTGCGTTTTAGGCCTGTTTAAACGATCAGCTGATATTAAGTAATTATAAATTTTATTAACAGCTAATTATAAATTATTAAATTAATGTTTCTCATTGACATTTTATTATAGCAGTTGATGATTCGGTGACAACATAATTATAGTGCCTGAAGTTCGATTAATGTTTATTTTTTTTAATCTCAGTGTTGTTTTAAGGTATAACCTTCTTGTTTTGTAAAACAACTGTTATTAGAGAACTTCCATAGGTAAGATGAGCTTTTGCAGTGACTATTATGGTGAGACCTAAGATCTGGAACAGTCAATGAGCAACGATCATGGTCCCCAGAATACGTTTATGGGTGTCATTCAAAATTGTACATATGTGTTCGCAGTCTAACGGTCGCATTTTAATTCCGATTTCTTCCAAACTCCATTTATTGGCTTTCTAAGACGCTCGAACGAGTTCGTTAGCGAACAAAATCCAACAACCGGAAGTAGTATTTTTGACCAGACCAGAAGGAACAATTTTGGAGGTTTTTCGTACTAAAATGAAACTTTTTGGGGTTTTAATCTAAAATAATAAAAGTAGAAGATTATTCTGCAGATTTTGTTTTGTACACGACCTTAATATCCGTCTGGTTCCCCTAAAATCAGTTAAAACGTAAAATACCATAAAAATAAACTGTTCAAATACACGTGGGGGTTTTTACCCAGGAGTTTTCCGCTGCGAGAGAAACTAAGCAATCCATAATCCGAGGCAGTAAGGTGCGAGCGGAACAAAGCAACGAGTGAGCCAGGCTAGAGGCCGAGGTATAACAGGAGTTGTCCGCTG
>JAGFPH010003098.1:53368-78927 GCA_018207615.1 Philaenus spumarius | reverse complement strand
AAATTGTAAATTTACAGTTTAATTAGATGGCTACTTTATGCAAACTGTAAGTTTACAGTTTGACTAGATGATAACGTTACGCAAATTGCAAGTTTACAGTTTGACTCGATGATTACTTTACGCAAATTGTAAATTTACAGTTTAATTAGATGGCTACTTTATTCAAATTGTAATTCAATTTGATTAGATGATACTTTACGCAAATTGTACGTTTACAGTTTGATTAGATGACTATTTTAGGCAAATTGTAAGTTTGCAGTTTAACTAGATGATTACTTTATGCACCTTGTCAGTGTACAGTTTGACGAGATGACTACTTTACGTAAATTGTAAGTGTACAGTTTGACTAGATGACTACTTCACGCATCTTGACAGTTTACAGTTTGACTAGATAACTATTTTTCGCATATTGTCTTTGACTAGATGACAACTTTTCGCATATTGTCATTCTGCAGTTTAACTAGATGACTACTTTACACAAATTGTATATTTACAACGAGACTAGATGACTATTTTACGCAAATTTTCAGTCTACAGTTTGACTAACCTAAATAGAACAAATAAATATAGCCAAACAGTTAACTGTATGGTAAACATTTTGGTAAAACATTTCGTTTCATAAAAAATAGCTGGTAATTAATATTAACAGTATTACTCTTCCAGAAATAAAAATATTAGAACGTTTAATAAATTTTAAAACATTCCTTTATTGAGTTCGAAATGTTTTACTCATGAACACCACCCAATCATTATAGTCAGAAAAACAAATATCACACGTAGGTTTATAAATCCACAGCTCACAATATTACACGTATCACAATCCATAATTCAAGCATCTATGCCGCCCATTTCTCCTCTAGCATGGCACTTCACAATAATTTAGTACTCAGAGCACTTAATACCATAAATAACATGGACATGGCCAATATCAAACACACCGCAACTCAACCAATTACACTAACAATATAATGGACTTGATAATGCACACACATATACAAATATTTTAGTAATCCTGTATGCACGCAAAATGTCTGGCCCTTCTGCGCATGCGTCATGATCCAAGTCCTAACCTACCCCGATTTAATTGCATCTGTCCTAATCAATCGTCATTTTTGTGAAAATATCAGAGTTCATAATAATCTGTTTGCATTTGTTGAGCCGCGAGTTGCCGTGGTGGTTGGTGAGCGAAGCGAGCAGGGGCAGAACCCTGTAATACTTAGATAAGTACGGTTTGTGGCAGAAATAATTCTGTAGCAATTGCTATACATTTTGGACTCTATGTATTGGCATTCAATAGGTAAAAGATGTCAAGTAGAGAATCTTGTTATGTGTCAAATCACGTTCAATTGTCAGCGAATTTCCATAGGAAAGATGAACTATTGATGTGATTCTTATGGTGAGGTCTTAGGTCAATTAGCACCAATCATGGTATTTTAAATATAAATGTATTTTAGTATTCGCACTTTAAAGGCTGCACTTTACGTCCACACGTTGGTTTTCTTAATCGCTCGGACGAGTTTATTAGCCAAAATATTCCAACAACCGGATGCACGTTTTTTCAGAACTGGAAGTAACAATGTTTTGAGAATTTTCTTACTAGAATAAAACTTTTTGGAGTTTTATCTAACAAAATATGGGCGATGATTCTGCACATTTTGTTCTTTACACGATTTTGTAGACCGTCTAGATCCCTAAAATTGATAAAAAAAAAAGTAAAATACCATAAAAATTACCCGGTTTAATCCACCGTGGGCAGCTTCAGATCCGATGCCGACAGCCCGAATGCAAACTCGAAAAGCGAATTTGTCTGATTCGTTCGAGCAACTCCATAATCCCGTGGCCACAAGGTCGAGGTGCAAAATTGCAAAAAGAGTTTTTCCGCTGCGAGAAGTTGCTAAACTCGTATTCTACTCGAAAAGTTGCTTCCAAATGTAAACATAGTTCAGCTGTTTCCTTTAATAGCAGAGAGTAGGGGCAACCTGTTAAAATATGGTAGAGTGGATATGGGTATGTGGATATGGTAAGATTAAAAAGATTAAAAAACAAAAATATCATTTAAATAGTACTAGTTGACCCGTGCGAAGCATTCGCATTCTAACTAACAGTGTTTATTAATTTAAATCCATGTTAAAGAGAAATAATTTTGTTATTGTTATTATATATTTTTAAACAACTTACCAAATAGCAGAAGGTAAACAACAACAAATAGGTGTATCCACAATGCTGTTTATAATCACGCTTACAATAAATAAATTAAAAATACCAATGTAGTGGCGTAACGGCAGCTCTCCAGCTGGGTATTGTTGTCATCAGTGTTACCAACGCCAGGAAAATATCCCTACAACTTACTTGATCGTACATCACTGTTACTTTCGGATTCTTTATTTCTTTTTTTTTTTTTTTTTATTTTGTATATTTTTCCGGTGTAGCGGTTAAGGAAAGCTTTAAATGATGCCTCATTCATGTAATTTGATGATTTATTAAGGAAGCTATGGCGTACCGACAAAAAAATGGCTTTGAGAAATAATATATGTGATATTACGTTACAAGCCCGGTAAATAGTGTTTTTTCCGTGCTAGCACGTTAGTTCCCGCGCGAGGCGCAGACGAGTTTGGGATTTTCATGCTAGCACGGAAAAATTTACCGGGTAGTTACGTACGATATTTTTCATTATACTACACCGAAAAAGTTACATACTTTTGATCAAAACATCTTTTTATTTATTTTTTTTATTATTAAAAGCTTTTTGATTTTTCTATAATATTTCCATTGAAAAAATCAACCAGCTGTTTACATAAAACTGATATGTTTATTCTTATTTGTAAAATCAGCTGGTTCGCCCTAAAACCAGCAGGTGCACCGTAAAATTAGATGGAGCACTGTAAAATCAACTGTTGCACCGTAAAATGTAGTGCACGGAAAAAA
Source organism: Philaenus spumarius (assembly GCA_018207615.1). NCBI lineage: Eukaryota > Metazoa > Arthropoda > Insecta > Hemiptera > Aphrophoridae > Philaenus > Philaenus spumarius. Next base: position 76,002 of record JAGFPH010003098.1, on the reverse strand, counting down.
GGACTTACTTGTCTATAAACAGGGATAGAAAACAGCTGTAAATGACAAATCTGTTATAGACAATTTTACAAAACAATATCTCTAATCATGTAAGCAATCGAAAGGAAATCAGCTGTTTTTTATCTACAAGCCGCCACTAACATTCTTTTTTTTATTTTTACCTTGGCCACCACACTTACAAAAAACAAAATGGAGGAGCCTAAGATCATAGATAAAATATCAAACTGAAAAAATAAACTGCTACAAACTTTAGCTATCTTGATGCATAACAAATTGAATAGCAGAAGCGTATTTTCCGCCACAATGTACAGACAACCTATTATAACAATATGGTGCAATAAATGTCTTGAACTCAGAAACGATAACATTTTCTTTAGAAAACGTTACAAAATCTCAACAAGCTGGCAACAAATCGTGAAATCTGTTCACGTACATCCGCAAACCCATCAACATTTAACAAAAGAGGGTTATAGGAAATATCGTGAGATAATTGCAATGTGTAATATATTGGACAGACCACTTACTGCCGGATTCATGAAGTAATTACATTCCGCATGGCGTGTTAGAGACTTTATTTATATCTATTGAATAAAACCTCAATGGCTAAGGATAATATTTATTTTAAATGTTAACTTTGTTAAACATTGGGCCGAATTAATGAAATATAGCAAATGCTGACCATTTACTTTTTAAACTAATTCGTCCACACAGCAGGACTGCTTACGTTAGTTGAGCGATTTCGAAAATTAAGTTTAGGCTACATGTTTTTGGGGTTTCATCCAACTATTTGGGAAATTGTTCTACTCGCAGAGACGTTGCATAGCTGCCTGCGTGTACAAAATATATAAGTAGAATTAGTCTTCACCTCAGCATCCGACCCCGGCTACCGCGCTGCTTCGTTCCGCTCGCAACGGACAAAATCGCTTTGCGAGTTTGCATCCCAGCCGTCGGCATAGTAACAGAAGCGGACCCACGGTAAAATCCACCTCGTTTTACCGTACAAATCGAGTTTGTCCACCGCGAGCGAAGCGAAGCAGTTTATAATCTGAGGTCGAAGATCGAGGCGCAAACTCGTAAAGCGAGTGTTTCCTCTGCGTGTGGAACGAAGCAACGAGTGAGCCGAGGCTGTAGGCTAAGATGCAAACAAATTCTACTAATATATTTCGTACACGCAGACAGCTATTCAGGGCCTTCGTGAGTAGACCAATTTCCCAAATAGTTAATTGAAACCATAAAACATATAAACTTAATTTTGGAAATTCGTTCAACTCGATAAAAGCACTATTTCGTTCATTCATTAGTTTTATTTTAGCGAGACAGATTGGCGAACAAGGGACTTGCAATCTAACGTCCAAACTATTTCAAACTAAACCTCAACTACCAGTTCTTAGCCAACCCACAACATTATGTTTGTATTGTCAGAGTTATGTTGAAAGCTTTATTATAAAGTTTCCATTCTGAAGCTTGTTAACGTCCAATGCAAGAAGTCCTTGTGCGCGTTAGCCTCTTGTTTTAACGAAGCCATTAGTATGGTACAGAAAACGACGTCCCTTTTTTCTAAATAATTGTGATAAATAGTCCAACTTTGATAGTTACCTAAGAAATTAAGCATGTTATATGTAGTTATGTTGCAATAAGTATAAAAACTCGAGGCATGATTTCTATATATTAGATGAATAACCGTGCTTAAAGATGATTGCTTCAGAAAATATAAATTAGTCTAGGTTAGATATATGTCTTTATATAATATTAGAGGGCTCTGAGACTGTTCGCTTCGCTCTCCAACCCACGCATTGACTCGCGGCAAAGCAAATGTAAATATTATTGTATACTCTAATATTTTTAATAAATTAGGATTGATTAGGACAGATGCGCTTGGATCGGGGGAGGTTGGTTGCGGCAGAGGTGAAATAGAGCCTGATGCATGTGCAGCAGGACCAAAGTTTTTGCGTGAATGGCAGGATTTTGTTATGCAATAGAGAGACAATTTTCAAGTTGTACAATTATGACCAAAATGGTATGACTGTAATTAAAATAGATATGGCACGAACAGTAAAGCATTAATTCAAACTGGTCAGGTAGGCCTCTCTATACTAATATTACAAAGAAGTAAAAATGTTTTGTTTGTTTGTTTGTATGTAGGGGGTAATCTCTGGAATTACAGAACCGATTGAAAAAATGTTTTACTAATATAAAGTTACACTATCCCTGAGCAACATAGCCTATATTCATTTTGATAAAAACAATTTTTATTTCAATATTTATAAATTTAGTCGGACAAAATTCTTAGGTAAGGCCTAGACGGATGAACCAACACATGTATTTACATTTATTACTATAGCAACCAATAGAATAAAATAACAGATAAAACAGATGTTTTCTCTAACATTTCCATTAACAGCTGATTTCAAACTTTGAAGCAATTATTTGTATTTCTAACTTTTAGGTTAGGTTGTTATTAAAGTGTAGACCTGAGCCTTGCTGGATCTTTTAACCTTTATTATAACTTCTGTTATAAAATATATGAAATAATTTGATTTGAACATTTAACATTATTTACCATCTTAACTTTGGGGTTATTTATTATTAATCCTACACCTTTATAATAAAGAAAACATAACATGAATATGTGTATAGAAGGTTCCAACGGGGTTGGCGTGCAGAGCACGCAGGGGTTTCCCCTTGTTACAAATAAAGTGCTAAGATTTTTTTTAATAAGGAGGGATGGTTGCAGTTTCCGACGGAGAACTCACATTTTACGCAATAAATTAAATATGTAAGTACCTAAACCTAATTTAACTGTTTTTTTGACATTTTTCAGATACCTAGCACCAAAGTTTATTTAACTGTTTACCATTTAATATTAAAAAATGGTAGTATTTAATTTACCTCTATTTTAAAGTACATTAATTTGATAAGGTGTGTTTGTGTTGGTGTGTGAGTTGGCGAGAGAGTGTGTGTGCACAGACTTTATATGTGAGGTTGTGTGAGTATCTGTGTAAGGAGGGGTAGAGGTAGACTAATAGCGTGTGTATTTAGGTTATACTAGGGGAAACCCCTGCGTGCTCTGCACGCCAACCCCGTTGGTACCTTCTATACACACAATAATGTTATGTTTTCTTTATAATAAAGGTGTAGGATTAATAATAACCCCAAAGCTAAGATGGTAAATAATGTTAAATGTTCAAATCAAATTATTTCGTATATTTTATAACAGCAATATAATAATGGTTAAAAGAACCAGCTCAGGTCTATACTTTAAAACCCTAACCTAAAAGCTGGACTTACAAAAATAATTGCTTTAAAGTTTGAAATCGTTAATGGAAATATTGGAGCAAGTAGCTATTTTATTTAATTGGTTGCTATGGTAATAAAATGTAAATACATGTGTTGGTTTATCAATCTCGGCCTAACCTAAGAATTTTTTCCGACTAAATTTACAAATATTGGAATAAAAAATGTTGTTATCAAAATGAATTATAGCCAATGTTTCTCAGGGATAGTGTAGCTTTTTATTAGTAAAACTATTTTTTCAATCGGTTCAGTAGTTCCAGAGATTACCCTTTACATACAAACAAACAAACTTTACCTCTTTATAATATTAGTATAGAAATAGATTAGGGATTACGTTAGTTTTTGAGTAAACGTAATTTAGTAACTCTTATTGTTTTAAATATCCTGTTTAAAGCAATTATAAAAGGAAGCTAGTTTTATGTTTTAATTTGTAACCTTATGTAAATGTATTTGTTTGTTTTGCTGGGTTCGGTCAGCTGCGGGTTTTCAACTTTTAGCCAATGTAAATTAATTTTATAATGTTATTTTCTGTGTGTATTTTGTGTTTAAATTTTAGATTTATTAATTCGTTTTTAAGTTTATACATAAATCCCCTAACAAGTTTATATCCTCGGAGTATCTTTCATTTGTCTGTAGTTTTAGGTTTTTTCTCTATACGTTGTGTATATACGTTTTTGTAAAGAAATAAACGGTACCAGATAACTGCCACATACTTTCTCCCAGTTGAAACTTTATACCTTCCCAAAAGTAGCATAGGAGGTGGTTATTTTGAATTGCAAAAGTAGGAAAATGTTACAATGGAAAATATTAGATGCATGTAACACACATCCATATTATATTATATTATTATTTAAACTATTCGATCGATTTCGAACAAATTTGCACCAAACATGTCAATTAGGCCTGTATAGATGCATGAAAAAGGGTTTTTTGCATATGGTAGGGTACATTAAGGGCTACAAATAAGCCAAATTTTATCAAAATCGTTACAGCCGTTTTTGAGAAATTTTATTTTTCACGTTTTTGGGATATTTTTGGGGGTAAACTCTCTTAAAAATCAAAAATTTGAAAAAATGAAAAAACTCCTGGAGATATTCCAGAACTACACCTACATACCAAATTTCTTCAAAATCGGACAGTTGGTATGGTCTCCAGCTCTGTACACATCCTTACAAACATACAGACACACGAACAGACATCACCAAAAAACCACTTTTTTGGGTTCAGGGAGCACCAAAACAAATAATTCCACTAAAAATATTTTTGCATTCAGGGAGCACCAACACAGATAATTCCACTAAACATTTTTGGGAGGGGTTCAAGGAGCAGCAAAACAGATAATTCCACTAAAAATTCAAATTCGAAAATTTGGACGAAAACAATACTTTCTAAATATAGGCATACTACGTATAGGGTGGAGAAAGTAAAAAGGAACAAATATTTTTAATTTTGTAAAAGAAAAACCAAACAAATAAATGAAATTTATTCATTCATTCAAATATCATATATTACTATGGATGTTCACGCCTAACTGAGTAAGAGGACACAGTTACACAACTATTTTTAATGCCAGAGTTGGAGAAATAATATAGAATTTTTTTTAATTTTTAAACAACTTCAACACTTGCTTGACAAAAATAATGTTATGTTTTAAACCCCTTTTTATTACATTGTGATATATTGCATGTGTGAAGCTATACAATGTAATAATGCCTTTTCAGAGCAAAACTTTTGCCTCAGTGAATAAATCCCTTTTATTCGACTAAGAGATAAAAACAATCTCGCTATAAATAATACCCTTTATGTTTTTGCTTTGTTAACTTTCCCAACTTCACATGTCCCGTTTAAATTAAACATTTTAAAGGCAATGTAACTGAAATTTCTGTCTATGCTAATTAATTAACACCGAGTCGGGGGAAAGTTTGTCGTCCTCGTCTAAGTGGAAAGTAACCTAAATGATTTATTTTTTAAATAAATTGTAGTTTTTTTCAAATTTTCAGGTTAAAAATGCTCATTATTTTTTGAACGTCATAACGATTTACGAAAAACCCAAAATATATAAGAAATTAAATTTGATTCAAAAGATTTCTTTCGTGTATGGGAAAATATTGTATTCCGTACTGTTCATATATTCAATACACCAAACTAATTATCTAACCAAAAACGATAACCATGGACAGCATAAATTAATTATACAGTGATGATTAGGACCAGGTGAAGGCCCCTAAACATAATATTACCTTACTCTGCAAGAATTGAAAAACATCTTTCTTTGCGCTTTCACATTTTGGATTCACTAAAGTTTTTTATTTATATGTATAGTACAAATAATTTTTCAATTTATATGTGTTAGTTTTCTTTGAAAACCTTTTTAAATTTCAGTTTATTTCAAATGACAGTTTTATAATGATAATATAATACATATCATGCGCAGTAAGTGTACAGTTTTCTTGTACTTCTACTTAACATTTAAAATATTATAATGTGAACTACCTCAATCACTATTCTTTTACATTGTTTCTGTCACATACTTGATGTAAATTCTATTCCATCAAGTTGTGTGGTTAAACTGATTCTATTTATGTTATCTAACATCGGTTTATATATGACAATATTTTAATTAAAAGTTAATTCCAACGAACAGTTTATGGAAAAACTAATAATTAAATTTAATTAAATTTGTTAATTAATACTGGTATCATCTATACCTCTACTAAACATGCATCTAACACGCACTGCTCTACGTCGATCTCATTAAGTTCAACTGACTTTATGTGTTATGTGAGCAATATAAAATACAAATAAGTTTAACTTTCAAGTAAGCTATTATTACGACGTATCTTATTGGGTAAAGGTAATTAGTAGAAATATATATTTTTTTTAAACACACTAACAATATCTTATAATTAATACACATTATTTTAGCCTCACAGATCATCGTTTCGCCAGTGACAGAATTCTCAAGGCAGCTTAACACAAACGAAGGAAAATATTGAAAAACAGACATCCCAGGTGTTCCAAAAGTTGTTGGCTGAATTCAGAACTACGGCAGAGGATGTATACGGACCCAAAACATATATTTGTTATAACTCATGTTGTAAACTTAGTGACTTTTATATTTTTTAATGTGTATTGTGTTTATATGTTCGTGTATTTATTGTGTTGAGTTTTATGTTCATGATAAGCGCAAAGCCTGATTAAGCTTCTGTACAGACGAAACGACTGTAGCTAAGTAACATTATAATAAGGATTCTTCTAAACAGACCAATGAATGTAAATACAATAAATATAATTATGTAAACTTGTTAACATAACCTCCAAATTATAATAATCTAGGCTAAATTTTGTTAAAGTATTACAGATAATGAGCGAAATCAGCTGTTTTATTGTATTTTTTTTAAGTTGGGTTTATTGTTGACAAGTGCTTAATCACAACCATGAGCATGCGCTACACTATTTTGTTACTCACGGATGGACGTTCGCACATTCGCTTTTATAGAAGTTGATTACTATAAATAAAGAATATACGATGTCAACCTTATTTAAAAACTAAAAACCAAATTAAAAACAACGCTAAATCTCTTATATTTCCAACATACGGTTCAGATAAAACCACACCAAAATGGCGTAGTATTAACTACATTTGTAAAGTTAACTAGCGGGTTAGGATACATTAGAAAATCAAAATCACTTAAAACCAGCTTTTTATTATAAAAACAATTTAGAGAAAATGTTAGTGAAATGTAAAGACACAAGATATAACGTGCAAAAGTGGTGTTCATAAACTGTAATGTACCTATTTGGCGGTAATTTTAAATATAAGATAGCCTATGTGAACACCAAAGAAGTTGGCGATTGGGCCATAATAACTCTAGCTTTTTATATATATATATAATTTAGTGACAGATTTGTATACTAATTTTAACTGTAAGATTCGTCATGTCAATTAAAAAAATAAATTTAATTGCTTGGAAATGTGAAAAATTATAGATTATAAATTAAAGATAGATTATATATTATTTATAGTCTTTGTAAAGACTATATTTACTGAATGATCAGGCTGAATTTATGTCAAACTCTCCTCTACTGAAACCATTGTCTCCCTATGACCATAGGATTCCAACGTTCTTCCACACTCTTTCCTTTTAAATTTAGTTTTTTAGCCTTGTAACTCTTTTCTGTCATAATATGTATGCAGTGATATTTGACTGTATTGAAACCCGTAATAATATCACAGAAGGTTATTAGCGAATTTCCATAGGAAAAATGAGCTATTGCAGTGGCCCTTATGGTGAGACCCAAGGTCGGGAGTAGCAAATGAGCACCGATCATGGTCCCCAGAACACGTTTTGGTGTGTCAAAAAAATTCATATGTATATATGTGTTCGCACTCTAGCGGCCGCATTTTAAGTCCGATTTGGTTCAAATTTGGTACACATGTTGGTTGTCTACGTCGCTCGGACGAGTTCGTTAGCCAAAAAAATCCAACCATAGGAAGTACGTTTTTTGACCGGAAGTAACTATTTTTTGACATTTTTACTACGAGAATAAATGTTTTTAGAGTTTTTTATACATATATAGGCCTAAATGTAGGATGTTATTCTGCACATTTTGTTTTTTTACGCGACCTTATAGCTCGCTTGGTTCCCCCAAAATCGACCAAAACGTAAAATACCATAAAAGTACCCGGTTCAAAGCAAGTGGTGCAAACTCGCGAGGCCACTAGGCGCAAACAAACTCTACTAATATATTGCGTACACACAAACAGCTGTTCAACACCTTCGTCAGTAGACCTATTTCTCAAATTGTTGGTTAAAACCCTAAAACATAGGGATATAAACTTAATTTCGGAAATTTGCTCAACTCACGTCAGCGGTCCAGCTGCGTGGTCGAATTATTATTAAAGCTGCTGTAGGAAGAACCAAATACCACCCTACAAACTGTCAGTTTAATGAAATGGATTATCAACAGTAAGACAACTTTATGCGAGAAAACTCTTATTACGAATTTCCATAGAAAATATGAGCTATTGCAGCGACTCTTATGGTGAAACCTAAGTCGAGAGTAGTCAATGAGCACCTATCATGGTCTCAAGAACACATTTTATGGTGTCTCTAAAAATGTTATATGTATACAGTATTTACAAATATGTTGGTACTATAACGGCCGTATTTTATGTCGGTTTTTTTCAAAATTTGGTACACACGATGGTTTTCTAAGTGACTCGGACAAGTTTTTTAGCCCAAAAACAAGCAACTGGAAGAACTTTTTTAACAACGAAGTAAAGTAAATTTTTTAAGATTTTTCGTACCAGAATTAAATATTTTGGGGGTTTATCAATAAAACAAAATGATGTAGGAGATTATTCTGCACATATTGTTTTTTACACAACCTTTTAGGTAGACTGGGTCCCACAAAATTGATCGAGACGTAAAATACATTAAAAGTACTCGGTTCAAATCCACGAGGGAGATTTTACCATGAGGCATGAGGCAGCTTCTGTCATGAGGTCAACGGCCGGAATGTAAACTCGCGAAGCAAGTTAGTCGGCTGCTTAGCCCAAAATCCTGGGCCGCAAGCTCAAGGTGCAAACTCACAAATCGCAGTCGACAATAAAATTCCTCAAGTTCGAAGTGCAAATCACGGAACGAAGCAAACAATAGGTGACTGAGGTGCAAACAAATTCTATTTATATAATTCGTACTCACAGGCAGCTATTCAACGTCTCGTAAGTAATTTAGAAATTTAGAAATTAATTTATTCTTCCTTTTTACAAACCTAGTAAAATATAATACATTCATAAATAAAACATAAACATAAGAAATTTACATAAATTAATACATTAAAAATACAAAGTGGACGAATATGCCACATAGTTGGTTGAAATCCGAAAACATATAAACTTAATGTTGGAAATTCGCTCAAGTCACGTCAGGGGTTCAGCTGCGTGGTCGAATTATTATTTAATTTATTTATTACAATCATCACTATCGTACATTCACCAAAACAACACATCCGTACTCTACAAGACAAGCACAGTTAGATATAGCAAGCTTCACAATATTAAATAACAATGTACAAACTCTTTTTAAGTCCTACGTATTTTATTAAACTATACGACAAGGCACCCCAAAGACCAATTAATTGTTATATTCTGTGTTTTTGTTCAAAATAAAAACTGCAATAAAGAACGGTTGAAATTGCTTGGCAGACAGACTATTGAGCAGGTTCTCAAATCTATATAATCGGCTACCCATGTTCATTGAACAATATTGATTTTCGACCTATGCCTAATATAAATGGTTAGTAATAGTACTATTTTAGAATGGAAGACGTCAAAAATCTTGGTATTTTAACAGGATGCTAACTTGATCAAATCATGTAGAAAATGTTTGCTACAAAGTATTTTCCTAGCTAAAACAGTTGAGACGTTAAAAAATTATTATTAACACTAAGGTGAGAGCTCTGCTTTTTACTATATTTGATTATGGGTGTGTCTTTTACAGTGTCGGACTTAGAGTTGTCTTTGCAAAGGGATAGTACGGAACGACCAAGAGTGACTGAAGAACGTGTTACACGAGTAAAAGAGTCTTTCACGCGTAGCCACAAGAAATCAGTTCCGAAGGCTAGTCGTGGAATAGGATTCCAATGACGCCTGTGTGGAGAGTTTTAAGAAGACGCTTAGTCCTTATCAACTAACAACTTCAACTAAGTCCTTATCGTTTGCAGATGTTACAAGATCTAAAGCCTACAGGCTACGGTTTACGTGCCAACTTTACAAACAATATATTGCTGCATGACGATGAAGATTTTCTGGATTGTGTTGTCTTCAGTGATGAATCGACATTTCACCTAAGTGAACATTTCAACACTCATAATGTACACATCTGGGGGTTACCATATCCTCACGAGAGGGTACAGTTACAACGAGACTCCTCTTAATTAAATGTTTTGTGCCATATCCCGGCGGAAAGTTTATTTTACTTTCTTTTTTGCTGCGGCAACTGTAACTGGTGTTTCTTATCTTGATGCTCTACAACTATGGCTATTTCCTCAATTGGAAGAAACTGAACCAGAGAAATTTATTTCGTAGCAAGATGGTGCGAAGCCTCACTGGTATAACTCGGTACGCGATTGGTTAAACATTGTAGCCGACCGTTGAATTGGCCGCAAAAGGTCCGGACGACAGAGCTTGTTTCCCATGACCTCCCCGTTCACCCAAATCTGACGCCATACGATTTACCTTTGGGGGTTCATAAAGGATTATGTGTATTTTCCTCCTTACCAGCTGATCTACCTAACTTTAGAAACAGGATTGAAGCAGTTGTTGCAACAATTACACTGAAGAAGGTTTGGGACGAACTCCATATGTTCCGTTTGACGAATGGTGCTCACATTCAATACTCGCAGTAAAATCTGTTTGAGTTGCTTTTTTATTTGATGTATTATATATAATTGTAAGTTAAGTGTAACAACTACTACAAAGCCTTAAAACACCTATATTCATTTTGAAATACCCAGTATATCTGATGGTGTTTTTTTACAATAATCAGTGAGTCATGGTATTTAACGATGAAAATAACATAAATTCAAAACCCTACAGTCAGCTGTGGTTGGCTAATTTTAAGTCTAACAGTTGAACCTATTTTGCTCTCTGTAGTGTAAATATTGATTCAGCCACAAGCTATTTGAATTCTAATGTTGACCTACATTTGAGCTACTCTTTTTTTGTTTTCCTGTACTCGTCAAATGTAGTAATCATCATACACTAATTCGTCCCACACCAATTTAATAGTTCTACCTAGAATATACTAATTTGAATATACCCATTCTGAATGGAATTAAATTAATATACGTCCTAAATTTGTTTTAAACATGACGTAAAGGAGACATTTGAAAGGTAAGAGAAAATTCATGATAGAGTACTCGAATACAGGGTTGGACGAAATAAAACGTGTATCTCGTCTTATTATAGAAAAGGTACGCAGCAAAGTGTGTAGTTATGTGTTTAAGGTTAGTTTCTGACTATGGATTGTTCATCTTTCTACAATTTATTGCTTTGTCATTTTGCCATCATGTATGTACATGTATAACGAAAATAATACACGTTTCGAGAGTATCAAAATAAATCAACTTTTGTCAGCAAATAAAAAGCTAATTAAGTTCAAACTACAACAAAGCACTCAACAACAATGAATGTTTAAAAAATGTATAGTTAACATAATATTGAACATATTGAACTCATGTTCAGTATCCAGGTTACTAATTGATTAAAATAAAGTTTCTTACCTTTTTTCTTTCAAGTGACCTTTTTTTCCTTTTTTTGCGCGAGACAACAGTCTGACAGTTGCCGTCCAGTAGCCAGAAGGTGTACACCAAAACGTACTTTAAATGTGAAATGTGTTATGTGTGTTTTGTGTAGTGAATTTTAATGAGTGACAACCTTGATTGAGTAATTTATTTATTGTGTCAGAAGGTGGTATGAAAGTCCCCAAACGCGTCACAAATACATAAAAGAGGTCACTTGATGGAAACAAGGTAAGAAACTTTATAATGTCTCAAATTATTTTTTTATTTATGTTTTTCCCCCATTTATATCCATAACGCCCTTAATTCTTTATCAAAATTCATGATTCAAACATCATTTTAAAACTTATGTTCCCCGATATTGACAAAAAATAGACAAATAGCTTAAAATTAATGTTTTCGTTTAAAAAAATTCAATGAAAATTCATATGATTTCTACAGTGACTAGATAGTGATTCCTAATTAAAGGCGCCATCCATTAACAATCTTTTTAACTAACACGACAGCTGTTAGATGGATTGTTTACATTATATATGAAAGTGTAATATACCATGGAAATCAATCAAATTAAATCAACTTGGAGCTTTTTAAACTGTAAATAAATTATCGTAATTAACTGAATTAAAGCGACGTATTAAATCAGCTAAGTACTCCTGACTAGCAAAAGTAGTAAGGAAACAGGGGTTCGTCCTCAATCGATTTACTTTCTGACCCCAAAGGTCACCTGACCCTTGACCTGACCTTGACCCCAGCGCCCAGATAACAAATTAAGCGTGCGCGCGCGAGACTAATTGGCGCGCGAGGCTAATTGGCGTCAAGCCAAAGGCCTAAATTGCACAATCATTGAAAAATCAACCAACCAGAGCACAGGATTTAGTTACTTAGGTAACGCCCACCGACCAATCAGAGCATATTTCACATTACGGATAAAAAAGTTACGGGCGATAAAATTAACGCTTGGTCGGTAAAAATATACGGATCGTTAAAATTAACGCTTCGTTGGTAAAAATATACGAGCCGTTATTAAAATGGATCACGTTTATGTAAATAGTTCTGATTCGTTAAGGAAATGTTACGGGTGATTGATAAAAAGTTACCCTTCGTTGGTAAAAATATATGGGTCGTTAATAATATAATGTTAACATTGTCTTAATTACATTTGCATAAAAAAGTGATGTGATGTTTTTCGTTAAGAAAGTGTTACGGGTGATTGATGAAAAGATACGCTGGTTGGTAAAAATATACGGGTCGTTAATAAAACGTTACGGTAAAATTCACAAACGCTAAGTCCTATGACCACCAAACTTCATCCAAGGTACTTCCCCAAGAGTTTGGTATTTTTAAAAAAACGCTATTTGAACAATTGCGGGTTTTAAATGGATTTAGGATGAGCAATTTCCGCGTAACCTACCGCCGCTTGGATAATTTTATGTTAAAAACATGTACATTATAACATTTGTACGTGTAAATGTAATTAAAATTTTGAAACATCCTGCCCTTTCTTATCAATTTTAAATATTGTTGAAATTGTCCTTAACGTGTGTTTACTATAAGTTTAGACACACTAGATTGCGTTGCTCTCGTTTTATATTGAACAAGTAGTTTTATATGACATAGTTATGTTAGAGTTTTATATAAAAAAATATACAATATAACACTTTATGTGAAAATGTAACTAACCTTTTGTGGCATACTATGCAAGACAATGTTAACATAATATTAGAGTTTTATAAAATCGAGCGTATTGTTTAATATAAAATAGTTGAACATTATATTTGAACTTTATAAGACTTTTGTTCTGTGTTCTTACTTAACACTTTTAAATTGTTAACACCATCATTAACATAAGATACGTTTTAAAAACACTAGATTGCGTTACTCTCGTTTTAAATCGCTCGAGTTGTTTTATATAAAATAGTTGTACATTATATTAGAATTTTATATAAAAGCATATAACACTATTATGTGAAAAACATATTCTGTACTCTTACTAGATTGCGTTGCTCTCGTTTTGAAATTGATTGAGTTGTTTTACATAAAACAGTTTTACATTATATTAGAATTTTATATAAAAACATATATGACTTTTATGTGAATATGTAATTTTGCAACAGACTCTGTACTCTTACTAATACTGTCATTAACAGTGCTAGGAAACTCTTTGGTTTAAGTTCGATCAAAATCGGATTAACGGTTTTTGACTTATCGAATTTTGAAATATTTTCTCCTTATATTTTTTTGGTTATGCCACCCACACAACATGTTACGAATGTATAGAACTTGTGTTCGGAAACTCTTTAGTTTAAGTTCGTTCAAAATCGGATCAACTGTTCTTGAGTTATCGAATTTTAAAATATTTTGCTCTTTATATTTTTTGGTTATGCAACCCATATAACACGAATGTTTAGAGCTTGTGTTAGGGAACTTTTTAGTTTAATTTCAATCAAAATTGGATAAACGGTTCTAGAGATATTGAATTTGTAAATATTTTGACCCTTCATTTTTTCGGTTATGCAACCCGCACAACATGTGGTCAACATACCTTGAATGGCTGATTTCACACTTGGCGACACGACACCGACTCGGCACCGACACGATATCGACCCGATACAGCAATAATACCGTTATCGTCACGATATCGGCAGACGTCTTTCACATTTACCGACTCGACGCCGATACCAACACGACCAATTAATTGTACAAGCTATCGTGTAGATTGACCCAAAACATACATAGGACAAACAAGGATGTTCAAAAAAAGTTTGAGGAACATAATCCGTCTGCCAACAAATTACATAGCTAATAAAAAAAGTTAATGTGTGCTGTCGTGGAACCCCCTTCAGGAACGAAGTTTATCACTCCTTTTCTTCAATTCTTTTACCAGCCTTAAAGGCAACATACACACATAATTTTAATCTTTCAATTGCCATTAATTATTATATTGTTTTTTATACAAATATTTGCTGTTTCCATACGTTTAATGTTATTATAATAAAGGTGTAGAATGAATTATAACATCAAAGCTAAGATGGTAAACACAGTTAAATGTCCATCAATTGTAAATACATTCAATAAACATACAATGTTGGTTCACTGTCTAGGCCTAACCTAAAATTATTGTGTGTTTGTTTAATTTATTTTACCTATATTAACGGCAAAATACATACAATGATTGTAGGTTAGGCCTAGACTTAAAATTACTTTCTAGGCCTAACCTTGCTTAAATACTGATAAAATTTATGGGCCTATAAAAATTATTTTCCGATATCTTTATTCGGTGAAAAATTTTTTGTTTATTGTCTTTAGTAAAAAAACAAACATGGCTTACTTTCCACAAGTTTAATTAATGTCACAACTTCATATTTAAAATGAGACATATTTATTATTTATCTAACAGAAAAAAATATTTAACGAGGCCAAATTATTATTGATTGATTACCATAGCAACCAGTAAACAAACTGAGACGATATCGTACCGATAAAGAAGGGAGACCAGCAGCTCGCCGACATGTCGGCGCCTGTAACGACACGACACCGATATGTCGGTGAGTGTGAAAGCTACTCTTAAGTTTAAGTTAGTTTTCATGACCGACAACATCGTTCCGATATCGTGTCGGTGCCGAGTCGGTGTCGTGTCGGCAAGTGTGAAATCAGCCGATGAAGTTTGGTGGTCATAGGACTTACCGTTTGTGAATTTTACCGTAACTTTTTATTAACGACCCGTATATTTTTACCAACCAGCGTATCTTTTCATCAATCACCCATAACATTTTCTTAACGAACCACATTATATCACTTTTTTATGCAAATGTAATTAAGACAATGTTAACATTATATTATTAACGAACCGTATATTTTTACCAACGAAACGTAACTTTTTATCAATCACCCGTAACATTTCCTTAACGAACCAGAACTATTTACATAAACATGATCCATTTTATTAACGATCCGTATATTTTTACCGACCAAGCTTTAATTTTATCGCTCGTAACTTTTTTATCCGTAATGTGAAATCGGCTCTGATTGGTCGGTGGGTGTGGCCTAAGTAACTGAATCCTGTGCTCTGATTGGTTGATTTTTAATGATTGTGCAATTTAGGCCTTTGGCTTGACGCCAATTAGCCTCGCGCGCCAATTAGTCTCGTGCGCACACGCTTAATTTGTTATCTGGGTGCTGGGGTCAAGGTCAGGTCAAGGGTGAGGTGACCTTTGGGGTCAGAAAGTAAATCGATTGTGGACGAACACCTGTTTCCTTACTACTAGCAAAATATTCGTACAGGTCAGTTAGTATAATTGAATTAATAAAGAAAGAAATGAAACATATCGTTGGGGTTCATGTAAAATGTCAGATATTAAAACCTTACTTTTCATGAGAGGAAAAAACAGTACAACATTGCAGTATGGAATATAACAGTGACAGAAGGAGCGGGATAGGCAATATGGCAGCATTATGCAAGTTTCCTTTATTGTTAATAAGAAATCTCTCGCTAGTGCACATTATACAGATTTAGGTTTATGTAAAAATCCAGCAAACTTGTTTTAAAAACTGGCGCTGCTGTATTCGGTTTTACTTGTACCATTGTATTTGGATAACCTAATAGAACTCCGATCCAATGCAATATTTTGTTCCACTGGAAATTCGACTTTTTTGGCGCTATCTATTGGGGAAACGAAAGAAGCTGTTTGAAACACCAATGCTACCAATGATTTATCCCTAGCGCTACCTCGCGGCGCGATCATGTACTATTTTCGCGACAACCTTTTTTCCGGTACAATACCCCCGTATGGATGCAAGATCTATTTATTATTCATGATCTATGCTTGTACAGTAGTACTATTGAGATAGTAAAGTAACTAAAGAATTTCTGGGTTATTTTCTTTCAGGACAAAATCTTAGCCGAGTGGATAGCGTGGCATCTTCCTGGTCAGAAGATCCCAGGTTCAAATCTCGACTAGAGACCAGGAAATTTCTCATATTTATGGTTAGTGGGAAGGATGGCGAAAGTAAACCAAAGGTGATTGGATCACTTTCAAGCTGACGGTATATGACTAATTCCCGGCTTGGAATGTTTTGTATACTTTTATGACAGTATTTATGTATAAATATATTTTGTTTGAAAAACTAACTGACGGGAAGGCATGCGATGTGATGCATACCATTTCAAGACCACAACAAGCTTAAACACAAAAACAAACTTTCTTCCTATTGGCCAGAAACAAGTGAAATTTTTACACAACATGCAGGCATCAATTAATATAGATCATGTTGGCTCAATACAAAAATACGAATTTTTTACAAGTGACTCTTTGGTTAAACGCCAACAATATGTCCGTCTACTTTATAGATTATCAAGTACAGTATTACTAAATTGTGTATAAACTACTTTATATCTTCGTTTCTTACTACGTCTGTTGAAGATAAGCAGCGTCTCGTTATATTCACGCTTTGTTGAATCCAAGCAAAGAAAACGTTTATTGACATTTGTATTGAGCTTCGCGTTATTGTTTTGATCGAACTAATTTCAAATAATAGCTGAAGTAAAAGTGTAATAATTTCCAAACTAATTAAAACATCACGCTGGAATAGTGATTTTACAAGTTCTAATTAATTACTATTATATTTTTATGACTTTGCTCTGATGAAAAATATTAATTAATTAGATTCCTAATGTTTTAGTATATTTACCTGTAGGCCTAATTGATTTAAATATAACTTATTAGCTCCCCCTTTTTTCGAAACTTTTGATTCAATTATTGTATTGATTAAAACTATTCAAGAAAAGAAACTTTTCATTTATAAACATTTACACAAATTTTCTGTATTATGGATTTAAAAAATAAAAATAAACATGTTATTTATCCTAACAATGCTTGATTTGTGCTGAGAGCGTTTAATTGCTTCAATACGTTTGCATACAGACATTTTGCTAAAACTGTTTGCCCCACAAACTTTAAAACGGTTTGTCGTATTAAAAAAAACACAAGAACATAAAAGTTTTAAAATTACTTGCAAAGTTCAAAATATCCATAAAATATAGGGTGTTTCAAAAAAATTTGAAAGTTGGGCGCCATATTGGAAAATAGCGGCCATTTACAAATATTTTAACTACATATTTTTAAATAAAAAAACAAGGAAAGTTTCAATATTTAAAGTTTGCTATCAGATTTATAGTTTACAAGATACCAATGGTGGCCCATTTGAAAAAGACACCTTGTATAGTTTGTGTGAGCTTTTACATAGAATAATGCTACCCGCATTGCTTATCTCGCACCTTCTCCTCTCGCTGTTTTTTTTTTTTTTTTTTTTTTTACTTTGGCAGAAGCAATCCGAATATATCCAACTCGTGCACAAGTCGATGCCCACAATACAGCCGTCCTTGAACAGTACCGAGCCCAAGGAAAGCAAATATTTAAAATTCACGCTCAGTATGTGCTGGTTAATGCGACGAGGAATGCCGACAATGTCAACATGAACAACATTGTCTCAAATGATACCAACAAGACTGGAGGATTACAAAAGGAGCTGGAACTTTTCAAGGGAGCAAGAGTAATGCTACGATCAAATATTAATAGAGAACAAGGACTTGTAAATGGAGCAATAGGCGCTATAACTGAAATTGTTTGGCCTCTATACCGTCGTGATCAGATGTATGATACCGATATTCAATCTGTTCATATTGATTTTGGCAGAGATGGAATTCAATTGATCAAGTCAAGATCAATACAGTTTCTGGCAATTCGAAACTATGGAACAATCGAACGAACACAGTTACTATTAATACTATGCTGGGCATGCACAGTACATAAAATACAAGGATGCACAGTTGACCAGGCTGTTGTATAACTCGGATCTGCACTATTTGCTAAAGTACAGGGGTATGTCGCCTTGAGTCGTGTCAGGTCCCTGGATGGTTTAAAAATAGAGGAGCTCGATTGCTCAAAACTCACTGGCAAGACACCTTGCAATGCAGATGCCATGATGGAGATGGAAATAATGCGTCAAATACGACCTACACCACCATCATTTTGTGAGACATTAACAATTCATAATGAAGAATGATCTGACATTGTATTGTTATAATTCATGAAAACAATAAAATAAATTTTGCTTACTTCTTTAGTTTGATTTTAAGTATAATAAGAGTTACAGAATTTGAAATATTATACGTAGGAAGAGGTATCATTTTTTGAATTTCAGACACTGTCAGCTAAACAGAATGTAAAATACATTGGAAATTTCCTTTATGTGTCCCTGTCACAATCTCATCAATATACACTGAAACCTCGTTCATCCGAAATTGATGGGACCAGACCCTTTCAGGATAAACGAAAAATTGGATAAATCAATTTTGGCGTTTATTTACCATTAATAGGCATAAATTACAATGTTAGCTCTT
Organism: Philaenus spumarius; assembly: GCA_018207615.1. Taxonomy (NCBI): domain Eukaryota; kingdom Metazoa; phylum Arthropoda; class Insecta; order Hemiptera; family Aphrophoridae; genus Philaenus; species Philaenus spumarius. Next base: position 57,002 of record JAGFPH010003098.1, on the reverse strand, counting down.
TTTATTACTGTAGGCTATTATTATTATTTCTTACAAATCAAGACGTTATAATTATAAACGGTAAATCATGGGAGTTATGGTTACGAGCTCAATTACTGTATAACAAAATAATTACAGTATTAAAAACAATTTTCAAAATTTTGCCCAGATAAACCAAATTTTCTTATAAAAGAATTTTGAATACACGAGGTTTTAGTACATATACAATCGATTGGAACCTTATTTCACCCTGGCATAAAACTAAAAAGTAGAAAATAATTAAATAAAAAAACTATTTTAAATATAACACGTTTTTAAAATGAACTAAAAAATATAAAATAATTTTCTGTGAGCCCTTCTAAAATTTTGAGGGCGAAATTTTAGTGGCTATGGAGATATTTTACAAGACTTGAAGATTAAAATCCGTGGGGCGCAGTCAGTAGATACTAAAAGTAGATGATCCGGATGGGTTGCGTGCGCCCCACATTTTTTAACAATTGGATTAAGGGTAATAGTTAAGTTATATGCATTAACTGCATATTTACATACAATATTGTTGTATTTACTATGTTGGTATAGTGTCTGGTTGAACAAACCAATTGTTACAATTAACTTAAGTATTAAACTTAATCTGATTGTTTTACACCGTCATTATAGAACCAAAAGGGTCATAAAAAAAATGCCTTAAATTTGTTGGTAATAATGTTTTTGACTAATTTAGGTTTTAAATTATCAAAACGCCTCCATTTTGAAAAGCATGATTGGATATAATCTATTTTAAGAAAAAACATTGTTAGGTTTAAGTTCTTGTAAAGTTTGAACCTTAATCGGTCAAACATTTCTCTAGATATGAATTATTTTTTAAACGAAATGTTGGATTTTTGGATAACGAAGCTTTTCCGGACCAATTTTTATATAAACTTTTTGTATTATTTTTAGCTGTTTAATCAGTTCCTGAAGTATTATCCGTTCCTCTAGAAACATCCTGTATAAGTGACATTAAGGGTCTGCTCCAGTAAACGATTAAGCAACCGGAAACGCAACCGCTTCTCACTGCATTCCTATCTAAACAGTGCAATTTCTTGCAGCTGAACGCTTTGACATTGCCTCATTTCTAACCATTTTATAAGTCTATCTTTTACAATTGAGTGTTGAAAAAAAAACTGAATATTCTTTATAAAATTTCGGATACGGCTTGCAAATTATTTTGCATTATTAATTTTTTTATTGTGTTAGGAAAAAAATTCAAACTTTGTACTTACAAAATGTCAATTACATAACAAATCAAAAGCATTTAAAAAAAATGTAAATTGCAAAACGGATGCGCATTTTTACTGTGCTTAAAATGAGACCTTGCAAACAATCGTATGATAAAAAATAAACGAAATAAATGGTTTGAAATTTAACATTGCTCTTATGGGATAAAAATCGAAGATGGCCGCCACTACAGCAGACCCTTAATAAGTGTGCCAAGTAATTATCTACGTACTTCTAGTATTTATTGGCTGCACCCCACGTTTTTTAGTAAATACTAAAAAAAGGTACTGCACATTTCGATGTTCACGTATTAATACGAGTATAATGTTAGTAATAGTAATTCTAGATCTATATTGTTAGGGGTCGTACTAAACATGATTTGCACACATACAATAGCTGATTTCATATTTTATAGTTAAAAGGGAGGGAACCACCTTGACGCTAAATGTTCAAGCCCGTTAATAACCGCGGTCTGGACTCGCTTGCCTTTGCCTTAATCTAGTAAGTTCGGTCCAGCAGAGGAATTGGATGTTTGCTTTAATAAACGCTTTGAATTAAAACAACCTTTTCGCCACCTTATTATTTGAATCCACTTTCTCACAACAACCCACCCTTACAACACACGAGAGCAGAAGGTACATACGTTAAGAAGACAAGCCATCGCAAGGGAACCGCAGGAGTAATCGACAACGAGGAGCCCGTTACAGTAGACCAAATTTTATTTTTTCTATAATCTACCGCAGCTAATTTTAAGTTTTTATAGGCCTAATAAATTAATTAACAAAATTTAATTTTAGAGAAAATGTAAATGCCATCAAACTAAATACTTGTTACCAAATATTTTCTGTAAATAGTTCGAATCGACCCAAGAAAATATCGTGGGATTATTAAAAATGTTGGCTAACTACACAGTATTTTATTATAGAATTACTTTAGACCTATTAAAAGGCCTAGGTTGGTTAACCTATCTAAGCAATAACAGTTAACAAAATATCTAAATTTTTAGTACCTACATACCAAACATACATTGCACAAGAGATACTAACAATTATTAAATTATGAACAGACTAGCAAAAAAAGCCTCCCGCGGTCGGCTGAAAAATGTCCTAGGGCAAAATGAATCTCCAGAAATAGGTATCAATCGTATCATATTTAAAAAATTATAATTCCATCATTTTCTTTAATTTAAAAAAAACGCACTAAATTCAGAAATATTTATCAATTGAGTTTTAAAATAAAACCAAATAAACTAAAAAAGAGTCCATATAAATAAACCAATGAAATAAAAATGACAATTCTTATTTTGTTGATAATAATTACATTTACTTTCATTTAAAACAAACAGCACGAAAATCGGTTACATAGATTTCCAGAAATAGGTTTCAATAGGGTTTTAATCTAGAACCAAAAACATCCAAAAGTGTCCTTATAAGTATTAGGATGAAGTACAAATTACTTTTCATAACTTTTTAATAATAATGTAACAATATTCTCTTTTTATTTCAAATAAACAGTTTTGAAATGGGAATGGTAGATCTTCATAAATATGTAGTATAAGTTTATTAATCTAGAACCAAAGACCTCAAAAAGTAAATTTAAAATTATACCGATGAAATACAAATAATTACTTTTCATAATATTTTGATAATAAAGACAATATTCCCTTTCATTTTGAATAAAGACCACTAAAATTGGCCAGATAGATCTCCAGAAATGTGTATAAAATAAAAAGGGTTTTAACCTAAAACCATCAAAACTCAAAAAGTGCCCATATAAATGTACTGATGAAATAAAAATTACATTTAATAATTTTTTTTTTATTAATGACAACATTTTCTTTCATTTAAAACAAACCACATTAAATCGACCAGGTAGATCACCAGAAATGTATATCAATAGGGTTTTGATAGGGTTTTGAACCTAAAAACAAAAACAAAATTAAACAGGCAGTCGTGGGTCTGCCGTCAGAAGTGAAAACATTTTAGCTTCATATAGTTAACTTTATTTTCGCGTTATTAAGAAGTATTTTTTTAAGCAATGTATTAATGTTGTAATGAGATCTTAAATAATTGTGGAGATGCGAGGATCCTTAAATAATTGTGGAGAGGCGATGGAGCCTTAAATAAATGCGAGGATGCAACTGTGTTTTCAATAATTGCGGAGATGTGACGTACACTTCAATATTTGCGGAGGTGCGATGGAACCTTAAATAATTGTGGATATGCGACGGAGCCTTATTTAATTGTGGATATCTGATGAAGCCTTAAATAATTGCGGATATGCAACTGTGTCTTAAATAATTGCGAAGATGCTACGTAGTCTTTATCGAGATGCGATGGAGCCTTAAATAGTTGCGGAGTTGCGACAGAGCCTTAAATAATTGATGAGATCCGATAGA
>JAGFPH010003098.1:30650-53358 GCA_018207615.1 Philaenus spumarius | reverse complement strand
CGTAGCCTTAAATATTTGCGGAGGTGCAACAGAACCTTAAATAATTGCGGAGATGTGACGGAGCCTTAAAAAAAGTTGTGTCTGTGCGTTGAAGATGACGGTAAAGCGAGTTCAATCATTTTTCTCCATGCAAAATGTGCCCAATGCGCCTAATGAAGTTTTCACTTAAACAAAATCTAAAATCATATAAAATATTGTTTTAACCTAAAAACAAAAAACTCTAAAGTGCCCAATAATGGAAAAAATAACATTTAATACGGTAATTTCTTTAAAATAATGAGATTTTATTTCATTTAAAACCAACGACACGGAAATCGGACACGCAGAACTCCAGAGATATTTTTAAAAAAACCTAAAACTAAAAAAATCTAAAATTTACCTTATAAATGTACCGATGAAATAAAAATGACATTTCTTAATTTTATTATAATAATGACAACATTTTCTTTCATTTAAATCAAACCGCACCATCGACCAGGTTCATGTCCAGAAACCGGTATCAATAAGGTTTTAAACTAAATAAAAAAAAAACTAAAAAAGTACTTTATAAATATACCGATGAAATAAAATTGACATTTAATAATTTCTTTATAATAATGACAACATTTACTTTAATTTAAAACAAACACCACTAAATTCGGCCCGGTATATCTTCAGAAATAGCTATAGATAGGGTATTAAACTAAAAGCAAAAAGACTCAAAAATTGCGCTTATAAATATAACAGTACCCAAGACATAAAATTGACATTTCGTTATGTTTTAATAATAATGACAACATTTTCTGTCTTTTAAAACAATCAGCCCTAAAATCAGACATGTAAATCTCCAGAAATAGGTATCAATAGAGTTTAACTTAAAATCAAGAAATCTCAAAAAGTACCCTTATAAAATTGACATGAAATAAAATTGACATTTCATAATAATAACACATTTTATTTAATTTTAAACAAATAGCACTAAAGTCTGACAAATAGATCTCCAGAAATATGTATCAATAAGGTTTTGACGTAAAACAAACAAATAAAAAAGTACCCTTAAAATATACCCATGAAAGAAAATTGACCATTCATAATTTTTTTATAATTATGACAATATTTTCTGTCGTTTAAAACAAACAACACTAAAATCGGTCCGGTAGATCTTCATAAATAGCTATCAATAGGATTTTAACATAAACCCCAAAAAACTCAAAAAGTGCCCTTTTAAATATGACCATGAAAAAAATTAACATTTCATAATTTTTTGATAATAATGACAATATTTTCTGTCATTTAAAACAAACAGCACTAAAATCGGTCCTGTAGATCTTCAGAAATAGCTATCAATAGGATTTTAACGTACAAGCCAAAAAACTCTAAAACTGCCCTTTTAAATATCCCCATGAAATAAAATTGACATTTCATAATGTTTTAATAATAATGACAACATTGTCTGTCATTAAATACAATCAGCCTAAAAATCAGACATGTATATCCCCAGAAATAGCTATCAATAGGGTTTAACTTAAAACCAAAAATCTCAAAAAGTGCTCTTATAAAATTGACATGAAATAAAATTGAAATTTCATATTTTTTAATAATAATGACACATTTTATTTAATTTAAAACAAATAGCACTAAAATCTAACAAATAGATCTCCAGAAATATGTATCAATAAGGTTTTGACGTAAAACAAACAAATAAAAAAGTACCCTTAAAATATACCCATGAAATAAAATTGACAATTCATAATTTTTTTTATAATTATGACAATATTTTCTGTCGTTTAAAACAAACAACACTAAACTCGGTCCGGTAGATCTTCAGAAATAGCTATCAATAGGACTTTAACATAAAAACAAAAACCTCAAAACTGCCTCTTTAAATATGCCCATGAAATAAAATTGACATTTCATAATTTTGTATAATAATGACAACATTTTCTGTCATTTAAAACAAACAGCACTAAAATTGGCCCAGAAGATCTTCAGAAATAGTTATCAATAGGATTTTAATATAAAACTCAAAAAACTTAAAAAGTGCCCTATTAAATGTTCCCATGAAATTAAATTGTCATTTCATAATTTTTTTATAATAATAACAACATTTTCTGTCATTTAAATTAAACCGCACTAAAATCGGCCCGGTAGATCTTCAGAAATAGCTATCAATAGGGTTACCAAACGTTTAAGGGTGTACTGAATTATTATATAAGTAAGATTTTTATTGTCACTAAATTGCTGTTTGTATTGCTTTAAATAGGTAAACTTATTTCGTTCACAACTGTGGAAACTAAGCGAGCATGGGATTGGTGTGAGAAGCACGCAGCAATCCCGTCTAGACTGAGTTAATTTATATTTCTACAAATACAATTGCTTGTATTTGTAGAAATGACAATAATTCTATAAATACAAATACAATGAAAATTCGATTGTAATAATCGAATGACCCCCGGCAATCACAAGCACGATCGTTACAAATTGCTGTTTACACTCTGGATATAAACAACCATGTTTATTGCATGTTTATAAACGTGTTTGTTAATTAACAAAATGCAATCGTAAAACTTGTCGCTGTAGTTAAACATGTCAAACCTACACATAAGGAATTGTCATTAGACGTTATATATTCAGGGTTTAATGATTTGTGTTATCCAGGCAAAAGCATAGGGAGATAAAGGCTATTTGAAATTTTAACAGATTGCAGAGAACCATGTGACGCGCTAATGATCAGGGTTAGGATTAGAGTGTCAATCACTGAGCATGCCACGGAATCTGTGTGCAGTCCGATGGCGATCGAGAAGGCAGCGGAAGGTACCACTGGCACCGAATTTTAGGAGACTAAATTACCTACTAACTGGCAGAACGACTTTGACGGAACTTAGTACAAGTTACGGCCTAAAAGTTTTGTGATTGTGTTTAAAACTATAATTATGGCCGGCTAAGACAACTGTGCTAGGCTACCGGTTTCTCGAGAGCCGTTATGACAGTGTCTAGTCCCGTAACGTAAGTGCAATAGGGTGTAACTTAAAATCTAATAAAAAATAACTACCATAGTATAAATTGCCAATTAAATTTAAATCAATTTGTATTATTACTGAGTTGAAAGTTCAATTTTACTTTCTCACTATACTATAGTATAGAGAAAGTATAGTGTGTATAGTGATAGCAAAAAAAATCGATGTTGAGATTTTTGTGGAATACCCGTTTTGAGACCCCCTGGGTCCAAAAAAGTGGTTTTTCCAAAATGTCTGTCTGTATGTCTGTATGTATACAAAGCTAGAGCGAAAACTATTCGATCGATTTCAAACAAATTTGCACCAGACATGTCAAGTAGGCCTGTATAGATGCACGATAAACGATTTTGAAAATTTTAGAAAAACAACAACTTTTTGGCAAAAAACCCCCCCAAAAAATCAGTTATTATTTTTTTATAAAAAAACGGCTCTAACGATTTTGATCAAATTTGGCTTATTTGTAGCCTTTAATGCCCCTTACCATCTGCAAAAAAACAGCATCTTTCTAAAAATTCTCGTTTAGCTAATAATAATAATAATAATAACTAATTTTTGTGGGTTTTTTCCCATAAATGGGGTTGTTTTTCAAAATTTTCAAATTTTTTTTCGTGCATGGCCTAATTTACGTGTGTGGTGCAAATTTGTTCGAAATCAATCGAATAGTTTTCTCTCTAGATAATAATAATAATATTTATTAGTTAATCTCCTACTTTAATAAATCACCTCACCTACAATTATGAAGTCACAGGGAATCTGTTTGATAATTTAAATATTTTTGTGAGAAATTATATGTCAGTTACCGTTTATTAGTAATAAATCTAAGGTAATTTCCAATATTTGTCCCATGAAGAGGTTGTTATTTTTTAATTATTATTTCCGGACATAAAGAAAACTCTACAAACTTGTCACTTATGTTCAGTGGCGTAAATACGGCGGGGGGGGGGGGGGGTAGAGGTGGTCAATTACCCCCAAATGGAATAAACAAATACAAATTCATTGCAAGCAAATGAATAATTCGTCCACGCAGCTGAACCACTGACGTGAGTTAAACAAATTTCCATTAATTTAGTTAATTAAATTAAGGCCTATTGTTTAGGGTTTCAAACAACCATTTGGGAAATAGGTCTATTCACGACGGTGCTGAATAGCTGCAAAATGGTTTGCACGCCATTCCACATATTGGAAGTATCTTCAATACACAAAGCATTGCGTTCTTCGCACGCCAACCCCCGTATTGCGAGTATCTTCAACACACAATGCATTGCGTGCTTCGCACGCCAACCCCACGGTAGAATCCACCACATGGCTTTGAACCTGGTACTTTTATGGTATTTCACGTTTTGATTGATTTTGGGGGAACCAAGGGAGCTATAAGGTCGTGTAAAAAAGCAAAATGTGCAGAATAACATCCTACATTTATATTTGTAGAAAAAAACAAATTCATTCTCGCAGGAAAATCTCAAAACATAGTTACTTCCGGTCAAAAAACGTGCTTCCGGTTGTTGGATTTTTTACTAACGAACTCGTCCGAGCGACGTAGACAACCAACGTGTGTACCAAATTTGGACCAAATCGGACTTAAAATGCGGCCGCTAGAGTGCGAACACATATATACACATACATTAGCCTATGTATCCCCAGATATATATGTATATATATACATATATGTATATGATTTTTAATGACATCCCAAAACGTGTTCTGGGGACCATTATCGGTGCTAATTTGCTACTCCCGACCTTGGGTCTTACCATAAGGGCCACTGCAATAGCTCATTTTACTTTCTCACTATACTATAGTATAGAGAAAGTATAGTGATCGCAAAAAAAATCGATGTTGAGATTTTTGTGGAAATATCCGTTTTGGGACCACCTGAGTTCAAAAAAGTGGTTTTTACAAAATGTCTGTATGTATGTCTGTATGTCTGTATGTCTGTATGTATGTCTGTATGTCTGTATGTCTGTATGTATGTCTGTATGTATACAAAACTAGAGCGAAAACTATTCGATCGATTTCAAACAAATTTTTACCAGACATGTCAAGTAGGCCATTATAGATGTCCACGAAAAACGGTTTCGAAAATTTTTGAAAAACAACCCCCTTTTTGACAAAAAAAAAACACCCAAAATATCAGTTATTATTTTTTTATAAAAAAACGGCTCTAACGATTTTGATAAAATTTGACTTATTTGCAGCCTTTAATGTATACTTATGCTTACTTTTGCTTACTTATGCTTACTTATGCTTACTTATGCTTTACCATATGCAAAAAACCGGATCTTTCTAAAAATTCTCGTTTAGCTAATAATAATAATAATAACTGATTTTGGGGGTTTTTTGGCCATAAAGGGGGTTGTTTTTCAAAATTTTTCAAATCGTTTTTCGTGCATATATACAGGCCTAATTGACTTGTTTGGTGCAAATTTGTTCGAAATCGATCGAATATTTTTCTCTCTAGATAATAATAATAATATTTATTAGGTAATCTCCTACTCTAATAAAAAATCACCTCTCCTACCCCACCCTACAAGTCACAGTGAATCTGTTTAATAATTTTAATATGTCTGTGAGAAAGTATGTGCCAGTTCCTGGTACCGTTTATTTCCTATAGAAATTCGCTAATAACACTGTAAAAAATACTTTTGAATCTACGTGTTAAAGTACTGAATAGTTATAAAATATCAATCTTGTTTTGTTACTTTTACTTTCTCTCCCTATACCATAGTATATGGAGAAAGTATTGTATTCTCAAAATTTTCGAGTTAGAGTTTTTGGTGGAAATGTCCGTTTTGGGTCCCCCCTGAACCTAAAAAAGTGGTTTTCGGAGTGATGTCTGTGGGGGTATCTGTGTGTGTGGGGTGTGTGTGTGTGTGGGTGTGTCTGTGTGTGTGTGTGTGGATGTTATCAGACCTAGAGCCTAAACCAGTCGTCCGATTTTGATGAAATTTGGTATGGAGGTACTAATCCACGGTAACTCTAGGCGTTTTTTAATTTTTGTGAATTTTTTATTTTTAAGGGTAATTTTCCCATAAAAACCCTTAAAATAACGGAAAATCAACTTTTCTGAAAAACGGCTACAACGATTTTGATTAAAATTTTACAGTTTATTAGGGACCTAAAGTACTATAAACTGTAAAATTTTAATCAAAATTGTTCGAGCCGTTTTTGAGATAAGTTGGTTTTTCCGTTATTTTTGGATTTTTATGGGAAAATTACTCTTAAAAATAAAAAAATTTTAAAAAATTTGTATTTTGAATTATTATTCTACAATAATACGAAATTTATGTTTCTTTCAACACGTTTAGCGTCATGAAATAATATTTTTTTATTAACTTCATATAATGAGGGAGAAAGTATGTGTCAGTTTCCTGATACCGTTTATTTGTTTTTGAGATCATACAAGATTTCGCTAAGAAACCCAGGAAGTTAGATTGTGCCTGTAATCTAGCTGCTACTAAAAAAGTATTAATTATCGTTATTAACGTTTTTCAAAACACGATTAAATATACAAAGGTCAGTGGTTTATATTAATTTTAAACATAGTCTTCTCTAAAATATGAATGCACTGTATTTAACAGTTTAGGATTAAATGTAATTAACTTAAACGTTATTACACTCACTACACTTACACTATACAGTCATTTGTCAACAAAATTAAAGTAATATATACCTTTGTAAAGAGCGGTTTTGTATAGAATAATAATTGTCGTATTCTAAATTTGCTGAGTTGGTTGCTGTGGTAATAAATGTAAATTAATGCTTTATTACTTTGACTCCGACTTCCTGGACCATTATTGTAAAAATTTTTTAATTAGTTTACCAACCTTCAAACGGTCATATTAATTTCCCCTCTACTGCTGCTGTATCTTACTAGTTTCGACACAAACCTCTGTCATTGTCGAAGACGAACATTTCAGACGATAATCACATGACACAAAACACTACACAACACATAAAGTATAAGCACGTAATATTCACTATTAAATTATTAAAATGGGACATAGATTTCCACACAAGTACTTGCGGGTCGTTGTGTAGTGTTTTGTGTCATGTGATTATCGTATGAAATGTTCGTCTTCGACAATGACAGAGGTTTGTGACGAAACTAGTAAGACCCAGCAGCAGTAGAGGGGAAATTAATAGGACCATTTGAAGGTTGGTAAATTAACTTTTTAAAATGTAAATAATTAATGCTTTCAAGAAACATGTGTTGGATCAGTGTAGGCCTAAACTAAAATTGTATAACCTTTTGATCCGAATCAGATGTTTATCTATGATATATATAACAACAGATGTTTGAATTATAATACAGTAAGGCTTTTTTTGTGATTGCTCATTTGTTAAACCTATCCTTAAAAACCTGTTGGATGAGAAGAATAATTACAGTATTTACTGATTCTAAATTTACTTATTTTGTCGATATGGTAATGAATGTAAATTCAATCAAGAAACGTGTTTAGACCCGCTTATTTATTTCGTTAGGCCTATATCGTATTCTCATCGCGGTTTCATACAGCGAATTTGACTAAAAGTTCAGATTTTCATTCAAAAGTTCGTGTTTTATTTAACTTAAACCCTTTATACATCTCAAATTTCTCCACGACGTCTATGTATTTGCCTTTTTTACATACATATAAGGGTGTAAAATTAGTCTCAAAATTAACATAGGCCTTCACATGGTTATTATCAATTAAATTGCGTGAGTAATTGGATTTTATGTTGTTGTTGTTCCTGTTGGGTAAATGTTCCTTAAAACGCTTCCCAAATCGCCTATCGGTTTGTCTTATGTAATAACAATCACAAGTTATTTCATAGGCTATTGTGTTTCTTTCGGCCGTCCTTACAGTTTTTGGCCGGACAAATTCTTTAGATCCAGTGGCCGTTTCCAAACAAGCAAATATTTGAGAGGTTTTGTTAAAAATATAACAATTTTTCTTCCAATAACAAGCACTACAGCCAGGAAGAGAACCTTACAATAAATGTTAAATGTCGCTTCCAATACAATAGGTATTTTTGTAATTAATTTATATCTTTGTTGTTTTGTATTTGATTGTATTACTTTTATTGTGTTCATTTGACTATGGCCATTCACGTATTATATTTCAACGGCTGTAAAAAAAATAAATAACAAAATGTTTTTAGTTTTGTAAAATTGTGCTTAAAATCAGTTTTATAACAACACAAAATCGTTAAAAGTTACTCGGTGCGCCACTAAACATTTAAAATAAGCCACTTTTATCCTTTTTATAATATTAGTATAGAAAAAAATACAGAATAGGCGTAATCTCATAAGAAAGGAAACAAAATATTTCACTCTCAGCCTGGTTGGAGATAAGTTTTTTTTAGGCGGAGCGTTCCTTACAGGCTATAAAGTAAAGGCATTAATCAATGGCTGCAAAATGTCAAGCATCAAATATGAAAGACCCGGACTACAATGTGTGCGTTGAAGCGACGGTTTCGAGATCGATATATTAACGAAGGTAGTATAATAATCACTTTCCTGCACCTATGTACCTAGAAGATAATTAGTAGTAAAATCATCAATATCCAGATCCTAGACGAGCGTAAGACTAAGCTAATCATAATTCGAATTATGTACTCTACAAAGATTTTTTATTTATTATCTATACATAATTAATTTGCTAGGGGTTATTTTGTGAGTAGAACTCCTCCTAGAGTTTTTAACCGATTTTGATGTTTTTTGTGTCATTTTACAGAGCTCACTCTGAAGTTGTGCTACCCTTAAAATGAGCTCAATGTATGTTAAGGGCTTCGCCCCAGTGGCCCTCAAAGTTGCCATGTTAATCTTATGGAAGGTCAATCTTAAGGAAGAAGAAGAAAGATTTCTTTTGATTTTATCAGGGTCACAAAAAACAGCTGTTCGTATGAAAAGATTAAAACAGCTGATTTTGATCAACAGCTGATTTTGATCAACAACTTATTTGGATCAAAAACTGAATACAATTTTAGGTTAGGTAAATCAAGCAATAGCGAAGCATTGCCATGTCCACTATTAGATTAAAAATCTGGTTAAAAACTGTTTGTAGGATTAAACGACGTAAGTTATAATCGCCTAGTGCAGTATGGACGTATAAATTAACATCTAGTACCAGGAGACCGAGCTAAAGCTCGATTATAAGCAGGGCTATGATTTCAATAATAAATATTGGATTATTGAGTTTTGAGGTTAGGCCTATAACATTAAACAAATAAATAAAGGGTATATACAACATTAGGCTTACCTGTAATAAAAATACAGTTTAAAGGATTAACCATAATCTCAACGCTATGCCTCAGAAATAAGTCAGGCCTAAATTAAAGTTTAATATTTCAATATCGATTTAGGCCTAGGGCCTAGTTCGCTCACGTCAATAACTATTATTGCAAATTTCCGTGAACATCGTTTAGGTTAGTCCTATAACATTAAACAACTAAATAAAGGGTATGTTTATTTAGCAGAAGTATTCGTTGCCATGGTAACTATAAATAGATACAACATTAGGCTTACCTCTAATAAAATACAGTTTAAAAGAAAACAGATGATTATTGTAATGGCATTGAAAACATTTGCATCAGCTGTGCTTCGTTTAAAAGAAAACAGATGATTATTGTAATGACATTGAAAACATTTGCATCAGCTGTGCTTTGTATTGTTTAAAATGGACAAATTTCACTTTTTAATTTAATAAAAAGACGTAGAAAACGAATTTTCCCAGACTGGTGACCATTTCCAATCGATTTCTCGTGGCCAAAAGCCCCATATAAAATCAAAAAATCAAAAATCCTTAGACGGAGATTCCAGATCCATTTAGCAGACAGACAATTATCTCTCGCTTTAGAAGATAAGATTAAAGCGAGCTGTATAAAATAACTATAATTTTAAAACACAGGTTACGTTATTGAACAGATGGCAACAATAAACCCCACTTCAAACATATAACAGCTAATTTCGCTCATCATCTGTAATCCTTAAACAAAACCTAGCCTAGGTTATTTATTGGGGTTATGTAACAAGTTTATAACTTCAAATTCTTCAATCACTTCTTATAATGTCTGGATGTTGGTTGTTCTTGTATATCAGTTATAAAACTAATGTAGGCTATAATGTGCTGTATGGTAGGTTTTGAGAGTAGAAATCGTTGTATTTTACACTCTTTCTTGTTTACTTCATTCTTACCAGCCTAAAACAACCTAGGCCTACAAACATAAAATTATATCTTAAACTGTCACTAACTTGGGATATTTGTCTGAATTATTTCTATTCAGAATAGAATCATAAAAGTTTGAGCTTCTGTTAGTTTACAAATATAGGCCTACTGTCGATGAAAACTTATAGTGAAAAATAATACAATTTTGCCAAAATAACTGTATTTAAAATATTTGGCATTTAAGTAGGCCTACAGTTGAAATGTATGATCTTTTGTTTTGTTTGTCAGAATTTATTTCAGGTCTTTGAGTAAAATGTTTTATTGTAGGCTCTGTACATTTATCGTGTTGAAAATCAATAAAGGCATATATACCCAGTTAGATATAGTTGCTTGTCAGTTAAGTAGGAGTAGGCCTTATTGTTTTCTTTGGAAGAACTAAGTAAACAAAAAACATTGTAAAAATATATACTACTAGAGGGTTCCGCCCCCTGCTCGCTTCGCTCTAAAACCCCCACAGTGACTCACGTCGAAGCAAATGAAAACAGGTTATTTAATATAAATAGGCCCTACTAAATTAAATTCTAATATGTTTTATTTATTGTAATTATTATGCAACATAGTAGTTTCGTCTTTTTAAATTCCTTAATTTATTAAGTTTATTCTCAACCTTTAAGGAAAGTATAACAATCAACATTTTTACTACATTTGCACCCCTTAGCAACACGAGACAATATTCATGTCAATCTATAATACCTTTTTTTATGTATGTTGTAAGAAATAAATGTACAAATTTTCAGCTCACTAACTTTAAGAAAATATAACAATTAATTTTTATTGTTTTAGGGGTTGTTATCACATTTTCACCCCTTAGCAGCACGCGACAAAATGCAAATCTAGTTTACTTTTTCTATGTATCTTGTAATAAATAAATTTAGAAAATTTCAGCTCTCTTGCTTTAAGGAAAGTATAACAATTAATATTTATTGTTTTAGGGGTTGTTTTAACCCTTAAATCAAAATTAATTCTAGCCTATGTTACTCAAGGATAGTTAGCTTTTTATTAGTAATACTATTGTTTCAATCGGTTTAGTAGTTCCAGAGAAACCCCCTACATAGACTACAAATAAATAAACAAACAAATTTTACCTCTTTATAATATTATTAATAATAACCCTAAAGCTAAGATTGTAAACAATGTTAAATGTTCAAATGAAATTATTTCGTATATTTTATAAGAGCAATTACAATAAAGGTTATAAGAACCAGCAAGACTCAGGTCTACACTTTAATAAAAACCATACCTAAAAGTTAGAAATTTAAATAATTGCTTCAAAGTTTGAAATCAGCTGTTAATGGAAATATTGTAGCAAACAGCTGTTTTATCGGTTATTTTATTCAATTGGTTGCTATGGTAATACATGTAAATACATGTGATGATTCATCAGTCTAGGCCTAACCTAAGATTTTTTCCGACTAAATTTACAAATATTGAAATAAAAAAGGTTTTTATCGAAATGAATTATAACCTATGTTACTCAGAGATAGTGTAGCTTTTTATTAGTAAAACTATTTTTTCAATCGGTTCAGTAGTTCCAGAGGTTACTCCCTACAAACAAACAAACAAATTTTATCTCTTTATAATACTAGTATAGATATAGGTACTACTAATTTCAAAACAAGCCAAAATCCTACATTAGTTCTGCAACAGATTAAACATAATAATTGGAATTAATGTTTTACTAATATAAAGTTACACTATCTCTGAGCAACATAGCTTATATTCATTTTGATAAAAACAATTTTTATTTCAATATTTGTAAATGTAGTCGGACAAAATTCTTAGGTTAGGCCTAGACGGATGAACCAACACATGTATTTACATTTATTACCATAGCAACCAATAGAATAAAATAACAGATAAAACAGATGTTTCTCTAACATTTCCATTAACAGCTGATTTCAAACTTTGAAGCAATTATTTTTATTTCTAACTTTTAGGTTAGGTTGTTATTAAATTGTAGACCTAAGCCTTGCTGGATCTTTTAACCTTTATTATAACTGCTGTTATAAAATATACAAAATAATTTGATTTGAACATTTAACATTATTTACCATCTTAACTTTGGGGTTATTATTAATCCTACACCTTTATTATAAAGAAAACATAACATGAATATGTGTATAGAAGGTTCCAACGGGGTTGGCGTGCAGAGCACGCAGGGGTTTCCCCTAGTTACAAATAAAGTGCTAAGAGGTTTTTTTTAATAAGGAGGGATGGTTGCAGTTTCCGACGGAAAACTCACATTGTACGCAATAAATTAAATATATAAGTACCTAAACCTAATTTAACTGTTTTTTTTTTTTACATTTTTCGGATACCTAGCACCAAAGTTTGTTTAACTGTTTGCCATTTAATATTCAAAATGTACAACAATTTAATTGTTGTGGTTATTAAGAGAACATTTAATAGCATTTAATTTACCTCTATTTTAAAGTATTAATTTGATAAGGTGTGTTTGTGTTGGTGTGTGAGTTGGCGAGGGAGTGTGTGTGCACAGATTTTATATGTGAGGTTGTGTGAGTATCTGTGTAAGGAGGGGTAGAGATAGACTAATAGCGTGTGTATTTAGGTTATACTAGGGGGAACCCCTGCGTACTCTGCACACCAACCCTGTTGGAACCTTCTATACACATAATCATATTATGTTTTCTTTATAATAAAGGTGTAGGATTAATAATAACCCCAAAGCTAAGATGGTAAATAATGTTAAATGTTCAAATCAAATTATTTCGTTATTTTATAACAGCAGTTATAATAATGGTTAAAAGAACCAGCAAGGCTAAGGTCTACACTTTAAAACCCTTACCTAAAAACTAGAAATACAAAAATAATTGCTTTAAAGTTTGAAATCGTTAATGGAAATATTGGAGCAAGTAGCTATTTTATTCAATTGGTTGCTATGGTAATAAGATGTAAACAGGTACATGTGTTGGTTCATCAGTCTAGGCCTAGCCTAAGAATTTTTTCCGACTAAATTTACAAATATTGAAATAAAAAGGTTTTAATCAAAATGAATTATAACCTATGTTACTCAGGGATAGTGTAGCTTTTTATTAGTAAAACTATTTTTTCAATCGGTTCAGTAGTTCCAGAGATTACTCCCTACATACAAACAAAAAAACAAATTTTACCTCTTTATAATATTAGTATAGATACAGGTACTACTAGTTTCAAAACAAGCCAAAATCCTACATTAGTTCTGCAACAGATTAAACATAATAATTGGAATTAATATTTTTCACTTGTGTATTGAATTAATCTGTACGTGATTTTTCGTCGGATTTTACTATTGATGACATAAAAACAAATTATAACGACAGTTAAAACTAGTTAAGAACAACGTGTACAAAGTTAACAAACAACAACCTCCTCACAGACACGATCAAAAACATGAAATATACAAACAAATTATACTCCAAATCCCAAAACTAGTCAACAATGAATAACCTATAAATTTAAAAATTGTAAACCCCGGAACAGCTAAACAGATTGTTTAGAATCATAACAAAGAACACTCTCGATCAAGTCACTACTGACGTGAGTTGAGCGAATTTCCAAAATTAAGTTTCAGGGTTTTAACCATTTTGCATTTTGTCTGCTAACGAAGGTGCTGAATAGGTTCCTGCACATACAAAATACATTATTCGAATTTGTTTGCACATCAGCCTCTAGCTCAGCTATGCGAGTTTGCACCTCTACCTTGCGGCCTCGGATTATGGACTGCTTCGCTTAGTGTGGGCAAACTCGCAAACCCGGCCGTTGACCCAGGGGCTATAGAATAGCCCTGCCGTTGACCTCGGATCAGAAGCTCTCCTCACGGTAAAATCAACCAAAGTGGATTTTAACCGGGTGCTTTTATGCTATTTTCATTTGTGATCGATTTTAGGGGAACCAGAAAGACTGTTAAGTGGAATAAAAAAATAAAATGTGCAGAATAATATCCTATAATTATTTTTCGAGATAAAATGTCAAAAAAATTTCATTCTAGAAAAAAATTTAAAAAATTGACTTCCTGTCAAAAAATGGTTGTTGGATTTTTTTGACTAATGAACTCATCCGAGCGACTTAGAAAACCAAAGATACATATACAACATTTTATGACACCCCAAAAAGTGATCTGGGGACCCTAATCGGTGCTCATTTACTACTCCCGACCTTCCGACCGTAGGTCTCACCATCATCCTTTCCAACCATCATCTTTCCTATGGGAATTCTTTAATAAGAGAATCGGAATTCGTTAACATGTTTCCCCCCCCACTTCGCCGCCACTGTCTTCAATACAGTTCTGATATTTAACATTCTAGGGTTAAAAGATTGGCAGGCTAGATAGTTAAGTTATTCCCGTACATTGGTACTATCAGTCTAACGAAAAATATCGCTACAGTCTACATAATATCGAGGCTCTGCGAATGCATAGAATATGAAGTGACCAGCTGACTTTGGTAGACTAAACTTAACATTCCAGTTTACAGGCACGTATCCTGTTCATATGCGCTTCCTACAATTTCTGCAGCCACATTCTGCGGTTACCTGTTGCGTCGCATGCAAACCCAGTCAGGCATTTCGTAATTGCCATTTATGTATTCAGCTACAGAACATATCTATTTCAAGAGCATATCTATATCGAAACAAATAATACAACAAAGAGGTTAAGTTTGTTTATTAATTTGCGTTCATTTTTATGGAACGCTCAACTATTACTGGACATATTAGAAAATTGTTTTCACTGGTGCATTAACTTATAACTAGTATCACTCCAGTGGTCGTAATTCGACCAACTGTGTTTGTAAAGTAATTAAATTCAACTTGTCTTTCACATAATTAATTACAGTTTATTTGCATGTAAATTCCTTCTTCTTACACGATATGAGGAAAAGTGGGAACTCTACAGAATTAATGAAAAATATTAAATAAATATATAAGTTCCATAAAACAATCCAGAAACAAACTATCCAATTATTATACTGTAGAATAATTTAACAAATAAATAATGATAAGTGACAATTCAGTTTGAAATAAATGGGAACAACGCTAATTATTTGTTTGGATATGAAAAATATAAAGCCATGACCTACAAATATATATTTTTAATTCATTGCCATAGCAACCCACTGCATAAAATAACTGATAATAGAGCCGATTTGGGTAACCAGCACAGCAACACAATTTTGGGTCAGACCTAGTTTATTTTATTTTGCCTGCCTTAACAGCAACATACACACCTTACTTTTGTATGCACATCTATGGCACAGTACCTTTTGAATTATATAAGTTTTATTCCTCTCCTTTTATAATAAATACTAAAAAAGTACTTCAATTTTCAACGTTCACATTTTAATATAATGATTTAGAAACTGAGTAACATAGGTTCATTAGTTGTATATAAAATAAAATTTGAGTATTTACAAAAATAAAAATAAACACCTCTTACGGAAGGTTAAGTACAAACATATAGTTGCAGTAGTCATGATAAACACAGCTGACAAAGACTATCAATAACCCAGCTTAGGTCTTCCACGTCAGTCAAGTATGTTGGAGTAATTCTTGACCAAAAACTGACGTAAAATGTACATCTGGGCGACTTTATCCATAATACAAATTGAGCGTTACTGATGATCAGACGCTTTCTCGGAAATAACCACATTTATCCCGTTACTACCAAACTGCTGCTGGGCACAAACTGACCAAACTACAAAGACTTTCATGTTTCTAGATTACCGTAGAAGCAATAGAATCAGCTTTAGGGTGCTTCTTGGATTCTACCTCTAGACATCTACATAATTTCGGAGGTTAGAAAATCTGCAAAGAGACTAACGGGTGTGAATGAATGGCGGAAGGGCATATCTCGAGCAGGACCTTCCGGTTAGACATGGTGTCCGACGCAATGCACGCCGAGTATGTTTTTGACGGACCTTTTCAGTAATCCTTGGAAATCGAGAAGACTGGGAAGGGAAAACACTCCAAGAACATCTAAAGAACGCAGACATATCTGATAGGCAGTAACTGTGCACAGCCATCGCCAGGGACAAATATCATTGTAGGCCTTAGTATTCCAATCGCAGTCTTAGTGAATATCTGTGTCCACTTAGAATTGTTGAAACATCACAGAAACAAACAAATCCTAATAATTCTTTCCGACAGTCCAGCAGAACTTAAACCACTCTACTCAGTACTTGCGAATGGATCTCTCTCATAATTATTAACCAAACTCTCCACCAAGAACATGGTGGAATTGAGATGGGTAGCGGGACATCGTGGCATACATGGGAATGGTATAACAGACGTCCTCACCAAGAAAGGAGCAACTACACACTTCATGGAACAGAAACCATGTGCTGCAACAACTGAGCTAAAGGAGAACAACGCCGAAGATGGTGTAAAATATCCGGTTCACACAAAGCAAACGACTAATCACGGGACCAAGCACCAAGGTAAACTCCTGATTAAGCAGAACCGATATCAGCTCAGAGGAGTTGTTGCACTCATAACTGGAAATGACCACTTCAGGAAACATCTAGCAGTAACCAAAACTGTCGACCCTGTGAACAGGACAGAAGAGTCTGCAAGACACGTTAGCTTTGATTCCGATATACTAGAGTGCAGCAGATGCAGAATACTCTTTGATGGAGAAAATCCTGGTCGTCATAAAGAGTTACAGGTTTGAGAGAAAATAAAGAAGGCACAATAATTGTGCAAGAAGTCTCCTTCAGTACATAAATCCACCCCAAAGTAGTTAAATCTGATCCAAACAACAAGTTTACCTTCAAATTGGTTTCAGTTGTGTTTCCAGGCCGGTTGCTCGCAGTGGTTTGTCGTGTCATTTCGTTAAGTTGCAAGGCGCTGATCGTTTTAAAAGTGCTTTTATCATCAAGCACAACATATTAAGCGGTACTTCAATGTCCAGTTTCTTTAAACATACCAAAGTCAATAATTTCCTCAAATAAGTTGTAGGATTTTGCTTTTATCATTGACGTAAACGGGTAAACAGCCACTCACAAATGGATGTAACCCCTTTCCTAGAAGGAAGTTTTCCAACTTTATATTCTTTATCATTTTAAATTTTTTTAAATTACTAATTAAAAACAATTCTTAATCTAATCTCATTTTTCACTTGATCAAATAAATACTAAAATAAATTAAGTTCCACAAACATCAGACAAGGGGAAGAAGTCTTTTTATCAATATAAAAAAACTATAATACGGTTCAGCCATTCATTTTAAATGAAAAAGCAATTTAACAATATGTACTTCGTTATCGATTTCCAAACGCCTTCAAATGACGATTTCACAATATGAATACATTACAGGCGCAAAATACCACCTGCTTAACAAATTTCTAACGCGGAGCATGCTTAGCACGGAGACAAAATATTACAATTTTATTACTAAAATTGTTTTCCATTTCTTTTCTTTCTGCATTTGCAAATATAACCGCGTAAAATTGTATTACCATGTGAAAAAAAGGTAAAACGTAGGAACTACATGCTGTAAGACAGAGATAGAGGAACTTAAAAATACGAAACTATGTACAGGTACAGACTAGTAAGATCCCGTAAAAAATTACGTGCAAATCAATTTGATGCACATGAGAAGAAACATCACTACTTCAAAATTTACTTTGAATTGTTATAAAACTAATATAGGCTATATTACTCGTTTTGAGGCCTACAAATAACAAACTACAGTATATCTTTCTGGCTGCAAGCCGTAACAGATTTTCAACGTGGAAAATGTATACAGCCTACAGTTAGATATTTTATCGAAGACCTGAAATAAATTTAGGAAAACCTAAAAAAGATCGTAAATTTTAATTATATGCCTACTTAAATCATATATCTATGTACTTATATAAAGCTAGACGGTAACACTGATTCATTGACATTAATTATTTAGCACTTCTCGTAATCGGATCCTCCTCAACCTTATACTTGAATTAAAGCTCTCGACGAGAAACTTTTGGAAAAATTGCCAGAAGTTAACATTTTTTAATTTTGCAAGAACCTTTTGGGCGGGAAAGATTTTTTAGATTTTTTAAATTGTTTTCATTTTTTCACTTTGAGCGCGTTTTGTAAGAAAACGGTAAAAGATAGCAAAACATTTTAAATACAAAAGTTGTAGAAAATTTAATTTCAGACTATCGATTTTTCATCAGATTTAAGATCCAATCATCCATTTAGCCACTATTCATCCGAGAAGGGAAGCTCCGCCCAACGTTCTTAAAGCTAGCCGGTTTCACTGACATTAATTATTAGGCACTTCCCGTAATCGGACCCCCCTCAACCTTATACTTGAATTAAAGCTCTCGACGAGAAACTTTTGGGAAAATTGCCAGAAGTTAACATTTTTTAATTTTGCATGCACCTTTTGTTCGGGAAAGATTTTTGAAATTTTTTCATTTTTTCACTTTGAGCGCGTTTTGTAAGAAAACGGTAAAAGATAGCAAAAAATGTTAGATACAAAAGTTGTAGAAAATTAAATTTTAAAGCCGTCAGATTCAAGATCCAATCACCCCCTTAGCCGCTATTAACCCGAGAAGGAGCTCCGGCAAACAATCCTTCAAATTTCTCTTGTTAATCTTATGGAGATAATGTTTAATGACTTTGAGTCAGATGCCAAATAAAACAGTTAATTTATGCTTGGTCACCTATGTACAAACGAGCCAAAGAATAACGAAATTCTTTAGCGAATTTTCCAACTGCAAGCGAAGCGAAGCAGCCATCTGAGGCCGAAGTACGAGGCGGGGTTGGGACGCGAAGAGTCCAGGGGCAGAGCCCCTAGTTTTAACTAAAAATGTTTTAAATACAGTTATCTAGGCAAATTTGTATTATTGTTCACTTTAAAATTCAACTTTTCATCCTTAGTAGGCTTATATTTGTAAATTAACAGAAGCTAAAATTGTATGATTATTTTGAAATACCAATAATTCAGACCAATAGTGACACTTTAACATATAGTTTTTAGGCTATCAAGAATGAAGTAAACAAAAAGATTATAAAAATACACATACTTTTTCAACGATTTCTAACCTCAAAGCCAATCATATAGCATATTATAGTCTACATTATTTTTTAAACTCATATACAAAAACAATAACATCCAGGTATACAAAATTTGTTTCGATTTAAGTTGTAAGCTTGTAAAAATAACCACAAAGTATAATCTAGGTCAGGTTTTGAAAGTATTACAGATGAGCGAAATCAGCTGTTATATACCTGAAGAGAGGTGCATTGGTCTCTGCTATTCAGTAACATAACATATGCCTTTAAAATTATAGTAATTTACACGACCATGCACTATACTACTTTTTAACTCATGAACGTGCGGACGTACACTTGTTTTTATATGATTTGATGGCACTATAATTCATTATACAAAAAGGTCTGACAGTTTTTAGAGAAACTTACATTAAAAGTAACAAGTGTACCTTTAAAGGATCACTCGTTTCTGCATGTCTGTCGGATAAATATACGAACAGATATTTGTCTGTTATACCGGCCCGCATATATTCCAATAATCAAAAATACATTTAAAGTTTTGAAGAGCAAAATTTCGTACCCCTAAACTTTTATATTTTATCACACTTAAATAATCTACATATTAGCACCCACTCAGACTTTTATAAAATATAATGCATCCCAACTTAACTAAATACATTAAACTAATACATTACGTGATTAAGTAATAAATAATTACGAAATACGTACGTCATTAAGTATTTCGTGAAACCCAAAATACAGGGTGTCTCAGAAGTCTGTGAACGGTATTATATTTTTGTAACCATTGCAGATTAAGCAAAAAATCTTACAATATTTATTCTCTGCAATATTGGGCATTTTGAAAATGGCTCAATTTTACTTATTGGCATTTGCTTTAAAATCAAAACTCTGACAATCCACGTTCAGCTAGCTAGCTCCAGGTTCAATTTCTATGCAATTAAAGATCTGCGTCTTATTTTACGATCTTGGGAAAACCGGGCTACCTGGGCACGACACGACAAGTCCCCAGCGGAACTATACAGGAAGCCGAAACCGTAGGGAACTTACTTACGGTCATTCTAGGCCCTGGGGCATCTGTTCGCAGTGTAGCAATAAATGGTAACATTGGGTTAGTGCTCTCCTGGCCCACTAGGGCGCATCGGTGTCTGGTTGTTGATAGACTTCGTGGGGGCAGAGGATATGCTAGTTTGAATAGTCCCCATACCCCTTGAGCTCTGGATGAGTGTCGGCGGTGAAACTTTTGATCTAGTTACGCCAGCACTCTTAGTGTCTTGCCACAGAACAAAATCAGTTATTTTACGGTCCATTACGTCATATCCTATGCAATACCTTATTTCTGTTAATACACAAACACTCTCTGCCTCCCACAAACATACCACTGAACCACTCTACTAATATTATCCATTGCATTGTACAGTCAAATGTTATGAAAACACATTAAGCCTTTAATCAGGGAACATACTAATTCATCGATCCCACTAACCCTTGTTTCTTGGTGCTTAATTATTGTAAACAAACTTCCAACTCGCCTTAATACAAACTTGTGTGTTAAACTTATCTAATATGAACAAAGCATTGTCTAGCAACTAAGAACTAACTTTGTAGCATGCTCGTGTATCTTTATTCCAGTGTGTTGCAGGAAAACTTTCATAATATGCTTAAGTTTTAAAATACGAGTTCCTAGTAATTTATTATTATGTATATTACCTGTTAATTTGTTTAGTTACAGCTGTTTAATAAAGTGCGTTTTGCACACTCACAGCAGTGCGCAAACTAAATTACATGTGTTCAGCTTTAAGTTATTGTACCTTTGTGTTACTTTAACGCACGGCTAAACAGCTGGAGTGTGGTAAAGTAACACTTTCGCACTCCAGCTGTTTACTTTGCGTACTATACAGCTGATGTAGTCTATGTTTTAAAATTTTTGATTGTTATGGAACTAACCTCTGTAAAACAGATTTTTTTTTTAAACGAAAACACTAATTTAAAATGTAGCTGTAGGAAAAACGTTATGTGTATAAAATAATATACAAAGTAATTTGATTTGTACATTTAACATTATCTACTATCTTAGCTTTGAGGTTATTATTAATGTTACACATTTATTATACAGAAAACATAACATATATGTAAAGAAAGTTCCAAGGTAGTTGGCGTGCGGAGCACGCAGGGGTCTCCCAAAGTACATAAATAAGCATACACTAAGAGGGCGACTAAGTGGCCTGGAACAAAATGTAACACCTCAAACAGTAGTCCTATTCCGCTGGCAATAGGATATGCCCAAATTTTCGTTCTCACTATTTTTAATGAAAATTATTTGGATATGGTCTTGGCCTTGTTTTGGGGGATTTATTAACTAATTAAACTTAGGACACCTCACTAAATTTGACTTACTGAACACATAATTCTCGGTAAACTCTAAATTTCAGGTACAATTAATTATGGTAGAAACACAATTCAATTTTGTCCGTAATGTTATAACGAATTTGTACACGCAAAGAATAAAAACAAACTTACCAATGACACGTCTTAAAACAAAATCCGAGAAAGTTTCTTAAATACTAATTTAGATGTTTTGTTAATTATTTATTTTAATTAAATTGGCACAGGTGGTAGCTCGATTGGCAAGCGAGAACTTCAAACGTTAACTTATTCCCGTTTGTTATTCTATTGCCCACTTCATTGGTCTAACCAGTGACGTTGCTACAACAAATTATTGGAGGGGGGGCAAATTCTAAATTTATACAACAATTTTGATCATATTTCCCAACTTCTGAAGAGGAGGTTCCAACGCGCAGCAGGGGGCTCTGGATTATGTTGTGGGGAATAAATACCTGGAGGCTCATCCTCTGAATTTTAATGGACTTCTCTAAGTACGGGTTTTAACTCTGCACAGTGCACAAGCTTAATTGATTACTTTAAGAGATTTTAATTTTTACAAGAATTTCAACATTTTTATCACATTATTGAAAAAAAATTCCCCATACTTTGTCTAATATTTCCCACAAACTTTAAAATTTCCCGATTTTGGGGGGAAACCCTCTAATCTGGCAACACTGGTCTGGCTTCCTTGCGCAGTGCATGGCATGGTGAGTCTGTGACAGTCAGTGTTGCCACAATAACAAGGATTGGAACTAAATTTCCCAGAACATCATTTAAAATAAGACAATGCATTTATTTGGTACAGAAATATTTAGATTTGCCCAACATTTTCGCATTGGAAATTATAACTTGGTTGTTATTTGTGAATGTTGATAATTAACAACAAAAACCCAAACCCTTTTGAGACCCAAACCCAAAGTTGGAGTGTTTGAGTTTTTAGCGAATTTCCATATGAAAAATGCGCTATTGCAGTGGCCCTTATGTGAGACCCAAGGTCGGGAGTAGCAAATGAGCACCGATCATGGTCCCCAGAACATGTTTTGGGGTGTCATTAAAATTCACATATATATATATATATATTGCAACGGATAAACCTTATGCAATGCGTGAAAAATTGAGTTTTGTT
>JAGFPH010003098.1:13764-24540 GCA_018207615.1 Philaenus spumarius | reverse complement strand
GGGGGGGGAATGATATCAAAGGATCGAAAACCGGGTACATTATCATAGAAAATCGTTAATATCTAAAGAACTCATTATCGAAAGTTATTTTCTAAATCATATTCAAATTCCTCATGATATTTACTATGTGTTATCAAGTTTTTATATTTAGGAATAACTGTACATTTACCATTCGATATAATGTAAATATTGACTGTATAAATATGAATTTATAAATTTTTTGTCGAAAATCTATAATTACAAACCGATTTCATTCAAACTTTCCACATAGTATATATTCTATAATACTGTATTATACAATTCGTATTAAAGTTCCATAAAGATTCGTTACAATTACTTGAGTTATTAACGTTCACGGCAAAAGTTCAAATCGAAAATTTGTTTTAATTTTTAAATATTAGTTACGAATTCTAAAATACGTTTGGAAATATGAAAACACAACACCTTATAGAGAATTCAATGGTGAATTCAAATCTTTTTTAATATTTAAAATCTATCAAACGGTTCATGAGTTATAAACGATGTACTAGCCTAATTTGTATTGCTACTTTTATATATATATGACTATATAATATATTAAGCAAATATATGTATTTGTATATATGTGAGTCTGGTGATGCCACGTTTTAAATACTAATTGTAGTACCTTCTGTGCTATTTGGACACTGAGATTACCATGTACTTGCAAAGGGGAAAGAGAGACATACATACATACAGATGATAGCATAATTTTCAAATAAATGATTTATTCAGTGGTAAAAATAGCATCCAAATTGGTTTACTTGTTTTCAAGATTAGTCTGAAAGTACAGTAAAACGTTTTCCGGCAGCTTTATTTTATAATATGTTGAGATAATTAAGTATGTTACGATATCTTTTCATAATTTAACATTTTTATTTTAACCCGTTGTTAGATATTTAAATGTAGTCGTTGTAAATTATAAATTAGTCCATTTATTGATTTATATCTGAACTTTGTACGTATCTCAATGTAGAAAATTTTAATTATTTTCAATATTAATTTAATTAGAATGTATTGCATTGTAGAAATGTCAGCCAATATTCAATGTACGAAAATTCTCGTTTTAAAGTTATATCAGTTACTTACTTTTATGTTAATACAAATTGTAAGTATGAATAAGTTGCATAAACTGTGCAAACATCAGTATAAATACGATGGCGGGCTTAGTACTACTGTAGGCCTAAATATTGAGTCGTAGACCTATTAAAACTGTTGTCAAATAATTAGGAGAAGGTAATGCAAACAAGCAAGGCTTCAAAGGAGATAGAGCCTTAGATGATAAGCGTAAAAACAGACACATATATATATCCAGACTCTTGTTCTGAACACAAAAGTTTAGCGTATCTAATTTCCAAAATATTTCAAACAATTCAATAAATCCGACTTTCTTTTGTTAAAACTACATATAATAAGTGCTCTGGTTCAGGCAATGTGTAGTGTATACCTCATTCAAATTTAAAAATTGGCTATTTATGTACAAAATGAAATCTAAATGTTTTTTATTTTAAACTGTATTCTTACCCATAATCGAACACTATAAATTCCAATGTCTTAGGTATTAAATGGATCTGCCTCTCATAAGTATTATGTACGTATTTAAAATTTTAAAAACCATTTAGGGAGCATTATATAATATGTTTTCCTTCTAGCCCTACAAAACAAATGTCTTCTTTATTCAAATGTAATTACTCTTTATAAATTAGATTTGTATTGTCACTCTTTGAATGAACCTTTTAAAATAATATTTTCAACTGCGAAAATAAAATGCAAATAAAATATAAACTGTAAAAACTGGCAACCCAATTAAAAAAGATTACTTCCTATTTTAAAAGCTGGCATTTCACAATGTAAATGACCGTAACTTACATATAAACTTGTAGGGAAAATTACTACTGGGACAGATGAGCAAAAAATCGAACTGAAAGACTTTATGAAGGTCAGGGTTGAGCATGTATGAATTAATTTCCGGTCTGACATCCTGATAAGACAACAACAGAATGGCGCGGAAAAACTTTCTTCCTATACGTTTACAGAACTTGTAACTGTGTATGTGAAGTAGCAACAGCGATTGCTCGCAGTACGTGTACAGTGTTAGTTATAAATTTGCATATAATTGAAAAAATAATGCAACAATTATGTTTAGTATAATTTATTTAGCATAAGTGATAGTTATTATTCAATAAAATTAAAGAACATAGAAAAGTTAATAGTGCATGTACACTACGCATTTGCTCGGATCCTACGCTGTACAAGTATTGGTGTGTGTGTGTGTGTGTGTGTGTGTGTGTAAGTATGTGACCCGCTTATAACTTTTGAACGGCTTAACCGATTGGATCCTACCAAACGGCGTTCTAAAGAGTTCCATCAAACTTAGATTTCCTGAAAATTTCAACTAATTCGGACCGGTAGGTTCTGAGAAATTTAGAAAAAACTAAGAAATAAAAAATGTTCAAATCAGGTTTTTTTTATAACTTTTAAACGGCTTTACCGATCAATTCCAAAGTCTAATCAGCTTTTAACCTTAAAAATCGACGTCGATCGCTACCAGTCCGGTCAAAATCGGTTAATTCGTTCGTGAGATATCGTGAACGAAAGAAAATAAAAAAAAGTGTTTTTTCTCAATTTCTCCGAAATTTTTCATCAGAAAAATTTTTGTTGTCGATTCTTTCAATGGACTCGAAAAACTGCATCGATTGCCGCAAATCGCATAAAAATCGGTTGATTCATTCGCGAGATATCGTGAACGAAATAAAATAAAAAAAAGTGTTTTTCCTCAATTCCTCCGAAACTTTTCATCTGAAAAATTTTGGTTGTTGATTCTTTCAATGGACTTAAAAAACTGCATCGATTGCCGCAAATCGCATAAAAATCGGTTGATTCATTCAAAAGGTATGGCAGTTCAAAATTTCCAAAAATAGTGTTTGTTGTAATTAAACTTAGCGGGAAGTTACATGGATGGCCTTTAGGATCAACCGTTTTCCAATTTTTTTTCGATATCAAGTGTATGTGTTATTTTTATTGCAATCTATTATCAGTTATATTGTATCTTGATTATGAAGAAACAAATACTATTTAAACATGTAAACAAATGTTATTTCTCACGATCACTCGAATAATTTGTATCGCCTAAAATATGTAAAATTCAAAAGAAATTTAGTATTTTTCCCCGTACAAAATAAGATCCTATAAAACCGCTTGAAAAATAAGTTAAGTAGTTTTTCTTTTTGTACAGACTTAGATACTTAAAACAAATAAAAAACTGACTCTAAATTTATTTAAAAATTTAAAAAAATATTTATTCATGAAAAAGATGAAAACAAAATTCGAAAAATTTAAATCATCTTCTCGCCCATAAGAATGTAGGTGCAGATGAAAACGCTCCAAAGGTAAATAACCAGAGTTTTTCTTTCGTATACAAAAGAAAACCACTGACGATTCAGCTCGGTAAGACACGCATTTTTCCTCCAATACTACTTTATGAGGCTACAATTATAAGATAGAAAGAAACGCGTATCATCCGGCGGGTTAAAAGTGTTCCTATAAGAAAGTATTGAGTTTAGTCTGACACCCACCTACATGCGAGCTGGAAAGTGTACTCGATGATTTTTACTTAGGCAATTTTCCGCTCCCTAAATCATATATTAGTAAAACAGCTGCAGAAATAACAATGATGTTTCAATGAACAATGATGTGTCTGTGTATTCTTGGTATAACCTCAATTATAGTTTTTGTAAGTATGAATGTTCATGTTTTAATAAAGTTTCTTCAAAAGTAAAATGCAAATTATTTACTAAAACTGTAGCTAAGGAAAATGTGTGCCTTTCGGGAAGAAAATATTTTAGTTGACCTCAAAAAAATGACCGTCCTGGCTGTGCTCGTACGGTAACATTTCCTTTCGTGGCGACAAAGTGATACTTCCCCCCCCCCCCCTTAAGACACAAATAACTATTTCCTCTAGCTACTACTTTAAGGGATCTGTTCTGCTTCATTATAAAAGGATAGAAAGAACCGAGGAAAAGTGACCATTAAAAAGCATTAAGTTTACTTTGTCGTCTCTATGGGCGAACTAGAAAGTATACTCAATGCTTTTTACATCTATCAGCCCGCTAAATCATATGTTAGTAAAACAACTGCTGAAACAACAATGCATCAACCACAATGCATGTATTCTTGGCATAACCTCAATTGTTTTTGTAAATACCAATGTACATGTTTTTGTAAATGTTGTTCCCTAGTAAAATGCAAATTATTTTCTAAAACTTTAGCTGGAGGAAAATGTTATTTGTGTCTTACTGGGAGAGAGTAGCTCAGTCGCCCTCAAGAAAATTACCTTTCTCAACTAACACATCTTTTGGTAACGACGAAGTGATACTTTCCTCCCTTATTGACAAAATTCCTATTAATTGTCAAACTAAAAAATGCAATTAAAAATCAATAACCCTACTGCATTATCCACCCATAAAAACTATATCAACCTATGGATAAGCCCGTACGATAAATTGTACTTTCTTTCGTATTCTAGATATTTCAAAGACCTGTAATTTATGATATCATTCGATTAATTACAATCGTTTTTAAAAACCATAAACTTAAACAAGGTCTAATATTTTTTTTAATGTGTACCAAATATGTGAATTCTGGAATATGAAGCGTATGGAAATACTCTAAAGACTACGTAGACCTGAATATTACAAAGAATGTTGACATCAAATAAAAGTATTTGGCTCTAAGGTAGTTTTAATTAGAGAAAATACAGCCGCATTATAAACTCATTCGTCCGTTACTCTATCAGCCTCGAACAGTGGTGAGTTTTATTTGTATTTTAACGTATATAAAACATGAGAATAAAAACTCCACTAGAACATAATATCCTGTCCAACTTATTCTACATACTACTAAATAATTCTTACTATAAAATTTTACACTTTGTATACAAATTCCTCCGCGCATACCGATTCGTCTCTACAATCGCAATGAAATTTAAAACCAATTCCGTGACCTACCTTTCGCCATCATCGTTGAAAGCAAAGTCTCCCAATATTAAATCCCGCAGCCTGTATCGAGGTGGAAGCGGTATAACTTCCGTAGTCGTATCAGGACGTAGCGGTAACGCCATATCCACTACCTCGCACACACTGAACTCTTGCTGCCCGCTCTCCGTCGCTAGGCAACGCTGCGATCAACAGGTAGAATAGCGTCGGCGTGGTTGTTAACGTATACGGGTCGGTTCCAATTAGCATCCGTCCAGTACGTCCCTACTTAGACATTCATTGTAATAAGGGGGGCTTGAAGAGTCTCCTTCGGCGAACTTGGCTAAACTTCAAACTTCAATTTCATACTTTGTACTGTTTTGCTGTTAATCCTAATTGTACCGTATGTTTAAACAGTAACTTAAAAAATATATTACTACCGAGTTCTGAGCTCCAATTCAGAGAGTCCCGTACCTTTGGATGTCTAACCTTTGGATTTTGTGTAAAAAAATCGTATATGTACATTATTGGAACAATACATGAAAATCACAATAGGCTACAATTTAAATAGCAAGCAGCTTGAAAAATATACAATAACTAGCAGTTACCAACCAACGGTTTCGCCCACAAATAAGAAAAAGTTATTGAAATGAATTTTAGGAAATAAGTGCAATGCATTTTTATCTCTCTAGCTTAAGGGTGCGCCATACCAGGAAGAAACAGACCTATGCAGCCCTCTGCAATCTTATAAATCATTCATTCAATTTTGAAGATAATGTTTTGAAATTTGCGGGAAGTTGTTAACGAACATTTAAACTATAATTTGTAGGTGCTAAACAATGGAAATTATCTATTTTACTTAAAAATAATTACCTTATAAGTAGGCGAAAAATCTGATTTTCAGTTGAGTTACTTAGAAACATGAAGTCGTTTAAACACATTTTGTGCCCTACAAATTGTACATTGAAGTTTTCTGAAAATGTTGCATTTGAATTAATATTGATAAAATAAAAAATAAGACAGTACTTTGCAATCATGCAAGTGCTTGCAAGCGATATTCTTGCTACCGTAAAGTGGCGCGGTAGTGCGTCAATTCAGTGAAACAGGCTAGCGCAAGACTTTTCAAGGTTGACTCCTCCCACTTTGTCTGTCTTCCCGACATTTGCGAGCATCCAGTGCGTAAAATCTGTTTGTACTATTTATTTGACAATATAAGATTTTTTAAATGCCGTCACAGCGTTCTAGAAAGAAATCAGGTCTAGCATTATCAACAAGAAGGAAGAGTAGAAAGATTAAAACAAACTCTTAGTACGGGAGGTAGCGTTGCATTTTTTCAAGGAATTTTATACCGAATAAATTTAATTTATAGCAGTTGATTAATATTCAATACTGAACAAAATGAGCGTCAGTTCCCGCACCCGCGGTGGAACTCAAAATGGCAGCATGTGAAAGTTGTCAAAAAAAATTTTTGCTCCGAGTGATTTTATACCGCGCCAAAATTTAGGGGATAATATTTTAGATCATTTAAAACCAAAAAATACTAATCAGCTGTATAGAAGTTGGGGGATTATACGTCAGTCACGTATATGAACATGTCAAAAAATTTTAAATATAAAGTTATTTCATACCGTATGAAATTTATACAGTTGAATTTTGATACATTTTTATTAATAAAGAAAATCGTCAGCTGTGTGGATACCGGGGGAAAGTCCGTCAGTCAGCGACATAAACATGCTGCGCGCTCAGTGCATCTCATCGTTGCATAGTTAATTTTACTAATGAACTGACGATCTTTACACCCACAAACATTCAGCTGACTGCAATTTTTAATTTTGTTAACAATAAAATTACCCTATGTTTCAATTTCAATCAGTATTGTATTAATTTAACATAAGTAGCCTAATGCCACTTTACTGTGAATGACGTTTTTTTTATAGATTTAAAATACGCACTTATTAAGTTCGTGTTGGTTTTAAATTATATAATATCAAAATATATATTAACTAGAGGAGACCCCTGCGTGCTCCGCACGCCAACCCCCAATGGTTAAAAGAACCAGCAAGGCTCAGGTCTACACGTTAAAACCCTAACCTAAAAGCTAGAAATACAAAAATAATTGCTTCAAATTTTGAAATCAGCTGTTAATGGAAATATTGGAGCTAACGCTATATTATCTGTTATTTTATTCAATTGGTTGCTATGGTAATAAATGTAAATACATGTGTTGGTTTATCATTCTAGGCCTAACCTAAGAATTTTTTCCGACTAAATTTACAAATATTGAAATAAAAAAAGGTTTTTATCGAAATGAATTATAGCCTATGTTACACAGGGATAGTGTAGCTTTTTATTAGTAAAACTATTTTTTCAATCGGTTCAGTCGTGCCAGAGATTACCCCCAGGGCCGGCGCAAGGACCATGCGGAACATGCGGACGCATGGGGCGCCGCCAGGGAGGGGGCGCCGACGCCGCGCGGCGGCAAAAATTCCAATCAAGACCAAGGCGCCATACAAATTTTCCGAAAATTTTTTTTGCACCGAAATATGTCTGTCTAAAGATGTGGCCGCCCTTTTCGGGTTTTAAAATAAACTCCCTATTTCTGTTTATGTTTAGCGCTTTTTTAAAGACAGACAACCTACACCGCTATAGGGCACCATCCTTTCAGAGTCGGCGCCCTTTGGTTTCATTGAAAAATTCGCCCTCTTACAGACGCGACAGCCCTTTTCGGGAATTAAAAGAAACGCGGAATAGCCCTATTTCTTTTTGGCGCTTCTTTATGGATAGACAAGATCAGGCACAAGTACAACAAACAGTATTGTATAGGGCGCCATCCTTTCGAAATCGGCGCCCTTTGGTTTCAGTGAAAAATTCGCCCCCCCCCCCTCTAAAGACGAGACCGCCGTACATTTTATACTAACTTCACTAATATTATAAATGTGAAAGGGTGTATGTTTGTCTGTTTGTTTGACTGTCAATCACACAAAAAGTACTGCGTAGATTTGAATGAAATTTAACACACATATAGATCATGAACTGGAATGAGACATAGGCTATAAATCATTTTGATTTAAGGGTTCAAACAACCCCTAAAACAATAAATATTTATTTTTATACATCCATTAAGATTAGAGAGCTGGAAATTTGTACATTTATTTCTTACAAGATATATGTAAAAAGTAAACCATATTTGTATTTTATATTGAGCTGCTAAGGGGTGAAATTGTGACAACAACCCCTAAAACAAAACAAATTAATTATTATACATCCCCTAAAGCTAGAAAGCTGAAAAAAGGTACATTTATTTCTTACAAGATAGTATAAAATGTAAACCATATTTGCATTTTATACTGAGCTGCTAAGGGGTGAAATTGTGATAACAATCCCAAAAACAATACAAATTAAATATAACTTCCCCTTAAATCTAGAGAGCTGGAAATTGGTACATTCATTTCTTACAAGATATATATATATATATATAAAGTAAACAATATTTGAATTTTGTAGTGTACTGATAAGGGGTTAAAATGTGGTAACAACCCCTAAAACAATACAAATTAACCACTTAACTTTCCATTTTATCATACATTTATTTAAGGTAAAAAAGACCGATGCTATATATATAATACACTGTATATGTATAAAAAATATTTTATATTTACTTTTATTTTTAAAATTGTTGCTCGACATTATATTTTAATTTGATTTTATATAAATAAATAATTTCAATTGGTATACATTTGATAATGTAGGCCCTACCCATTTTTTATTGCAATAAGGAGATATATAAATATATATACATATTATATAGGGGCGGGGGGGGTGTATAGAGGGAGGCGCCAAAAATGACTCTCGCATGTTCAGGAAAAACTCCTTGCACCGGCGCTGATTACCCCCTACATACAATCAAACAAACAAACAAAAAAACAAACTTTACCTCTTTATAATATTAGTATAGATTAGTATAGATAAAACATAAAACGACAATTTAGATTATTTTAATGCTAGTTATTTAAATTTTATTTTATTAATAAATATGAACAATAGGCCTATACGAAAAAGCTCATCTTTATTTTGACAAAAATTATTAATTGATTTCTTCGCTCAATTCTTCCGTATCAGTCATCATTTTTTTCGCCACTATCATCAGAGCTGTCTATAATGACATTTTGTTCTAGCTTAAATTCCTCTTCATTATCTTTTCGTCACTATCTGATTGTTCAAATTTATCGCATTCAACGTTTTCTATGAAAAAAATAGTACATATATTAAAGCTTGTCGACATTATTTTAATTAAATTTCAATGAGTTATGAAAATATACGGGCATGTGTATTTTCCCCATTTGCAATAGGCCTACACATAGGGTCTTCCAGAAGAACAATGCCAATAATGTTGTCTACATTATTTCGATTAATTTCTCTAGTAGTAATATTATATATTATACGTCATTGCTCCCTACTTTTTCCTTTGTGTTTAAAAAGTAATTAATCTTTGTTTAATCAATATCCTTAAACAACCTATAAGTTTATTCCCGAACATAATGATTAAAGTTATGATCGTAAGGTATTCACTTTAGTTTTTTATTTATTTTATAACGTATATTAATGCTTTTAAAAATATTTCCGCAATCGATGGATTTATGATTTTTTAGCTTTGTGGAATTTTTTAGACATCAGCAACTGTTTGGAATTAGTAGGTATCGACAATATTTCTTAAAACTGAATCAAATTTTGAAAAAGCAACGTTAACATTTTTCGTTTTGGGAATGTCAATCCAATTAAATTTACCTAATTTTATCTTTATTTGTTCAAAATTGATTGATATTTTTCGTTCCGTCAGTGCAGAAGCAATAAACTCTTTTTGATAACGGATTGAGTTTTAAATTTTAAACTTCAAACCCTATAGCGTAATAGTCGGTTATATTTTTGGGAAATGTATGTACAAATAATAATTTTCATAATGCATAAATAATAATGTTTTTTTCTCATCAAAATGAAAAATGAGTAAGTTAATTATTTATTTCAAAATAGGCCT
Source organism: Philaenus spumarius (assembly GCA_018207615.1). Taxonomy (NCBI): domain Eukaryota; kingdom Metazoa; phylum Arthropoda; class Insecta; order Hemiptera; family Aphrophoridae; genus Philaenus; species Philaenus spumarius. Next base: position 14,517 of record JAGFPH010003098.1, on the reverse strand, counting down.
ATAGCTATACCTATTTGTTCCTAGATTCCGAATTTAAAGTAGGCCTAATTGGCTATGCTTATCATCTTTAAATTAGGTAAATTTACTCCTTTCTAAAACATGAGTGTTGTACAGGGGCTCAAAGACAAATAATTAAAAAATTAATGAAATAGGAGGATGCACTTTACCAGAATTATTCAAATTAACCTAACAAGAAAATGCAGGTTCAGGTAATTTTGCAAGGCATTTTCTAAAGAAACTTACAGAAAATTAATTTTAAATTGAATTCTGGACGTGATATGGATGTTTAATTTTAAGGTTTTTTTCTTTTCTTGTTTTTGTAACAAAATATATACATACAGTATATAATTTTTATGATAAAAACCAGGGTTTAATTTGGATTGAAAGATCGATCTTAAGTGTCATAATCATATAACTAATTGTTGTAAATTATTGTACTATTATAGCCAAATTATTATACATCAAATTTTATAAAAACCGACACTATTAATATGCAGACATTTCATAGTACAAATTAAATGACTATTTGAATATTATAGATACAGATGTGTAGGTAGGCCTACATTTTAAAAATATTATTGTCAACGAAACGTGCACTTATAGTTAAAAAGTGATTTTTTTACTCAGAACAATAATGAATAAAGTCGAACGTTTCGGCAAGTGTTACAAAAGCCCATGTTTCATACTTTATTTAATTGCTTTGTAAATTAATAATCTCCTAAAAAACAACTTTGTTGTAAAAACTAGCCCGCC
>JAGFPH010003098.1:0-12739 GCA_018207615.1 Philaenus spumarius | reverse complement strand
TCAATCGGTTAAGTAGTTCCAGGGATTATCCCCTACATACAAACAAACATTACCTCTTTATAATATTATATTACAGATATTATAGACTACAGGTCTCTGTTCCCTGCTCGCTTCGCTCACCGACCCCCACGACGAAACAAATGCAAACAGATTATTGTATACTTTGATATTTTAACGGAATTGACGACTGAGCGGTGACCTATACATAGCTAATGTAAGACAGAAATAAACACAACCATCACCAATAATTCGAATGGAGGCATGCGTTGTAATTTCACCATTAATATTAAAATAATCAATAATCAACATTTTAAACAAATTTTGATATTACCAACTAAACAATATAACATGTAACACCAGATGTTTGACTTAAAATACAGTACGCCTACTGTTTCCTTTTACCTAATTTTAAAAAAAAATTGTTAGTTGTGAAAAATTTACCTGATTCTAAATTTGTACCAAACTGGTAGCAAATACGTGTATTTGGTTCATTGTAGGCCTAACCTAAAATTATGTAAGTTTTTGATCCAAATCAGCAGTTTTATAATAAAATAATAACTTATAATATATAACAACAGAAATTTGAATTAAATATTATAATACAGCAAACATCCTTATGTATAATACGTGAAGCAGTTTTTTGTGAACACAACTCCTCTCTTAGTTCTGGACTAATTTTAACGTTTGAGGTGTCAAAAAATTCGTCTCATTTCGTAGTTTTGCAATAAGGTTTTAGATGTCAAAATTGTTTATCCTTAATGGCGTGAGCTAATCGCAAAGGTCGGGTTTCCCCACAAGATTAACATGGAACAAATTTAAAAACCATTTCTACAATATTCTACAAAATAATTCGACCACGCAGCTGAACCGCTGACGTGAGTTGAGCAAATTTCCAAAATTAAGTTTATAGGCCTAAGTTTTAGGGTTTCAACCAACAATTTGGGAAATAGGTCTACTTACGAAGGCGTTGAACAGCTGTCTGTGTGTACGCAATATATTAGTAGTATAGAATTTGTTTGCGCCTAGTGACCTCGCGAGTTTGCACCACTTGGCTTCGAACCGGGTACTTTTATGGTATTTTACATTTTGATCGATTTTGAGGGAACCAAGCTAGCTATAAGGTCGCATAAAAAACAAAATGTGCAGAATAACATCCTACATTTATATTTTTAAATACAATTCTAAAAAATTTCACTATCGTAGTCAAATTTTCAAAAAATAGTTACTTCCGGTCAAAAATCATACTTCCGGTTGTTGGATTGTTTTGGCTAGCGAACTCGTCCGAGCGGCATAAACAACCAACATGTGTACCAAATTTGGACCAAATAGGACTTAAAATGCGGCCGCTAGAGTGCGAACACATATATACATATATATGAATTTTAATGACATTCCAAAACTGGTTCTGGGGACCATGTCGGTTCTCATTTGCTACTCCCGACCTTGGGTCTCACATAAGGGCCACTGAAATAGCTCATTTTTCATATGGAAATTCGCTATAAAGCTGTTTAAAATAAGAAACAAACTAATCCAGCTGCTTTCGTGGAAGTAAATAATTATTTCTATGGTATTTAGGAGATTGTAGGAACCTTCTTAAATCTAAACAGATAAAGTCCGATTCCTTCCGTTGGTAGTTTTGTTCAAAGAACGGAAAATGCCTCGAGTAATTATAATTGCCGTTATAAAATATAGGAAATAATTTGAATTGAACATTTAATATTATTTACCATCTTAGTTTTGAGGTTACTATTAATCATACACCTTTATTATAAATAAAACATAACAAATTTTTTTAGAAAGTTCCATCGGGGGTTGGCGTGTGGGGCACGCAGGTGTCTCCCCTAGTTATTTATGATTTTCGTTTGTGTATGCTTTTAGATTGTTAATATAACCTAAAAAATCTGTTGGTTTGAAGAATAATAAACTGATTTTAAATTTGCTATGTTGGTTGCTATGGTATTGAATGTAAACAAACATGTGTTGCTAAGCTTTCGATCTCAATAGCAGTTTTATCTGTTACTATCAGGTGCCCGTGGCTTCGCACATGGTCCAAAGATCCGCCGCATAGTAATAAATGTTTATTGTTTTAGGGGTTGTTATTACATTTTCACCCCTTATCAGCAGGCTATAAAATGCAAATATGATTTACATTGTATATATGTATTGTAAGAAATAAATGTACCAATTTCTAGCTCTCTAACTTAATGGGAAGTACAATAATTAATTTGTAGGCTATTGTTTTAGGGGTTGTTACATCACCCAGCACTAGACACTAAAAAATACAAATATGGTTTACTTTTTATATATATCTTGTAAGAAATAAATGTACAAATTTCCAGCTCTCTAGCCTTAATGGAAGTATAATAATAAATATTTATTGTTTTAGGTGTTTTTTCAACCCTTAAATGTAAATGAAGTCTAACCTATGTCTCATACCAGGTCATATGTGTGCCAAATTTCATTCAAATCCATCCAGTAGTTTTCGTGATAAATATTTTAACAGATATATTAACAGATTCTAAATTTGCTAAGTTGGTTGTTGTGGTAATAAATGTAAATGTATTCAATGAACATGTGTTACTTAGCTTTTGATTAGAACAGCTGTTTTATCTGTTATAGGGCTGGGAGTAAATCCCGTACTTTCACCATTTTAACGCTTTAAACTCACTTTGCACAATCCTTTCTGTGTGTGCGTCTATGATCCAATAAGAATATACCTTTAAATTTTTGTATTTGTATCATTAGTAGTTTTTGCTCTACGTTGATTCTATGTCAGTCATTCAGTGACTTAGTGAGGACAAAACCGCTATTATATATAGGTTGACAAAATAAACAATCTGTTTGAACAGTCTACATGAATATGCACTCAGTCCACACAGGATAAAGTCAAGAGAACGTATTACAATGTCGGATAACATCTATCATGAAATAGTGAGTAAAAACATTCAGACGATAGAAATTGTTTAAGGTACGTATTACACTATCAAATAACGTCGAATTTCTTTGATGAAATATTTTCCACATTAGAATTGACGATTCTTTGAGAAACTAATTCGTTTTTCAAACTTTGACGAATCTTTGACATGTTGTAAACTTTGACAAAGATTTTCAAAAAAGAATAAGAATAAAGTACTAAAATATTAATATAGTAGCCTACGCATTTTTTTTAGGTAACCCCATAATCTCAAAATATACGTTTTTTCAGTTTCCATATATTATATTCCTTGTGTTCTTTTCCTTTTATATTTATAATGTAATAGCGAAATTGACATGGAGTGTTGAAGCTGTGAAACTTTAATTTTACATTATGAAAAAGAAGAATGTTTGTGGAACACTAATGCCTACACACACACTAAGGGGTGGCTCCCATGACCCCACCCAAAATTTTTTTTAAGGCCTGCTTTAAATTTTACGGTGTATTTTTTATGTCGAGGAGTCGAACCTCGAATTTATGCGACTTAAGTTTCTTTGCATATTTGCAGATCGGGTTGTAAATGGTAGCCGGTAGCTGCAGTACTTGTTTCATAGCAGGGAGTCACCACTACCAGCGAGTTCTAAAAATAACATCGTCAGTCTTCCTCTTACTACCCTACCCTACTAGCAAATCTTTCCTTTAGACTATTTTCGAAGGTCCCTATACATTTTGTGCCGTTTTTAGACATTCGCGCCACCTATATTTTTTTTTTTTCTTTATTAAATATTACTTCTTTCCACAATTTACAACCTTTCTATCATTTATCCTTACCTACATTTCCCAAATAGTTATCCTTTTCTCCGCCAGATGTAGACTCTGTACGGTATTACTTCTTATCGTGCACAACTGAACAGAGGTCGTTGTAATCTGACAACCCATCAGCTGTTCTTTATCTATTGAGTTGAAATTCGCTTTGTCATGAGGGTTACTAGAAGGTCGGCCATTAGACCGTTACGAACGAAACTTGAAGACGCTGCCAAGTGGTAGTTATGTCATATTTCTTAATAATTTGATCGCGATAACGCGGTGTGTCGCTGAACAACATGAATTACTTCTAAACCTTTTGTTTTCCGGATACCAGGTAGAATATTTTAGCTTTACCTTAATAATTATAAAATATTACTTGTAAAACTTAATTAGGTTATTTCCACTTTTGGTTCATGTACAATTTCCTAACTCATTTTGTTCAATTTATTAGAGAAACCTATGTATTTCTTTTTACTACAGCCTAAATTTTAAATGTAAATCTTACAGCCTACAAAAACTATAAAGCCGATATCATTTTGGTTATTGTTAAAGCCTAAACATATTTCCACAAACAAGCCTAAAGTGTTATGCATTAATTAACTATAACTGTGTAGTATTTCTACAGTGTAACAGATATTGAAAACTTTTAATAAGCTATAAGCAAAATATTGCTGATATGTAACTAAACGTTAACATTTCTTTTATGTTACCATGTGGCTTACCTAACATGTACAGACAGTGTTATGCAACATTACACATGTTATATTAACCATCACAATCTAAGTAGCAATTTGCCATCTTGTGCTACAAAATTCAATAAAACAGCCAACTCAAAGAACTATCATTTTATGCTTATTTAAATAACTGCAAGTTTTCTAAAAAAGAAATTGTTATTTGTGTTATACAGTTATACTGGTCCAACTTCAGGGAATGTTTTAATACAATGGCATAACCTGCAACAGCTACGCTTAGAAAAGGCCTACTTTCCAACTGAACATTAAAAATATAAACAAAATATTTCTACAGTGTTTTGATTAGAGACAGAACTTAATTTAAAATGAGAACTATCTGCAGTTGTTCTTTTCCTTTTATGTTAAGTGTTAAATAGGCTGTATTTTGAAAGTAATTTTTGTATATGTGTACTATTTAGGATATTTATGTTAGTATTTAATAAATTGGGAGGAGCAAGCTAGCACATTTCGGACCTTAGCCCTAAGGGCTACACATTAGAAATTTTACACCTTTTTTTATATATATAGAGAGACGTCTCATAATTAATCTTGTCTATTTATTTAATTATATAATTACCTTTTAGAGTTGGCCAACGACATATATATTTATTCTTAAAACAAATCCATGGTATTTCATGTTAAAATTTTGTAACTTGTAAATCTTTTGTATAATTTCTGTAATTATTATTAAAAAGGGAGGGTTTTTGATTTTTATTTTTGGGGAGGGTTTTTAAATTCAATTTAATAAAATATACATGTTTTCTTTTTTTAAATCTCAAACTTTTTGTATTAAGGGCATGTTAATAATTTCTTTTGTATTAAGGGCATATAAACTTTTACTTAACTTGGTTAATAAACCTGAAATTATACCTATTTCTATAGTTTATTGAGGTAACCTTTAGGTATCCTGTGCATTGTAAGAGATAAGCTGAAATATTCCTACTTTTGGTGATATTTAAATTCTAAGGTAAGTTTTGAACAGTACCAATCTATGTGGCCCAGTATTGCTTCCGTTCCCTTAATTATTCTTTTGTAAGATTGGTACAATTTCTATGTTAGACCATGTTGTATCCGACTTGCAAGAGCGGCTTTCTCCCGATGTATTGTCTTTTTAAACTTCGAGTCATTTTACCAAAGCCGGAAATAGTTAAAAACGACGAAATTGCTATAAGACAGCTGGTAAACTTTTACCAAAATTTGCTTGACCAAGCCAGTGTCGCCTCTGTTAAACAGGAGTTTTCATTATGAGTTCAAAAGTGGAAGCGTGTGGTAGCAAACCAGGGTAAACTTCCTGATTCTGTTTTAGGCGCAATCGAGAATTGTGATACGGACATGTACCATGGGCGGATTTAGGTCTTGATATCTGGGGGTGCGAGCTCAATGGAAACTATGTGGTTTTTAAATACAAAATTCAAACGAGAACACCCAATTTAAATGGTCCGTTTTTAGCCTAAAAAGGTAGCCTATTTTTTTATCTACCAATAACCCTTTTGTATTTTATGTTAGCTCATTATAATTGTTAAAAGTCGCATTTCATTTGTATCATAATAAACCGTAATAGACTAAGTACCTGGGCATTACTCGGTTTTTTTTATTGTTTCTTTTTTAGGAAAATGTATGTAAATACAAATCGCATACTGAATAAATATGAATATTTTTCGAACTTACGTACATATGAACTGTTTATCCTATACTATATTACGAAATAAAAATACTTCAACAGATGTCGTTCTCCACAAAAACCTATCTTAAAGGTTAGAAATAAAAAAATTGTTTTAAGCTTGAAATCAGTTGACAATGGAAATAATATAGGAAACAGCTGATTACGGTTATTATTATAGTCAATAAACATATGTAACGATTTTAAACTCCATAAGCCCAATGTTTAACATTTTCAATTTTCAAATGAGTTGTTTAGAAAAATACGAGTTTTCCTGAGGTAGTGGTTTTCACCAATCGATTTTTTGGACCCAAAAGCCTCTAATCCCAAACTTTCAGCAAAATCCTTCCGCTGGATCTCGAGATTGCTCGTACAAACAAACAGACGTTGCTCGTATTAGAGTATAGGACAGTGTCACCGCTAGAAAAACTTTTTTTTTTTGCTTTCAGAGCAGATTGCTTGGAATCGTTTTTGATTTTGAGTCGTTTTGTAAAGTTGGTTAATAAAGAACTAAGGAATCTAAAAACGTACATAACAAACCTGTTTAACATAATTTATTAAAAATACAAACTTCCCAAGAAAACATTTGAATCAAAAGACTACTTTTGAGTAATTTGAATTATTACTGCTTCATTAATATTAATATTATATTTAATGTTTTGTTCCAAGTTACCTTATTTTTGTCCACGTTTCGATAGAAACAAATTTGCAAGTTTGTCACAGTAAATGGCCTTAGCTCCATGAGCGACGACTTTGTTTTTTAAGGTGAATAAGTGAAGGAGGTGATGGAGAGATATTGATAATTATTAGATAATCCACATATAGCGTTTTTATTTTGATTTAAAACATATTTTTTTTAATTTCAGAACTTTTTACCGAACCTCATTTTTTTTTACACAGTATAACTTATTTTTATTTTTAGTTTTTGTAACGAATAAGTTACAAAATGGCGCCCAACGTGGGGCTATTAAACGAAGGCAAAATGGATGTCGTGGCGGTTTTGGAGATTTTTTGAGGCGTTGTGGCAAGCAACCAACAATCTCGAATTGATAAATATAATTCTGGAAATGGCAAATAGAGTTGAAATGAACGATTCAGGGTTAGACCTGGATCAGTCCATCAGTGTGCAGGATGAGGTGGTAAATTCAGAAATGAGTGAGATAATCAAAGAAAATGTGAGTGAGGTTAGGTCAAGTGATAACTTGGTTGGGGATAGTCTTAAAGAAATGATGAGTTTTTTAACCAATTTTAAAAGGGAAAGGGAAGTAAATAATGAAAGTTTAAAAACAGAAATGAAAACAAATAATGATAATTTAAGAACAGAAATGAAAATAAATAATGATAATTTAAGAACAGAAATAAAAGCAAATAATGACAATTTAAAGGATTTAAAGATAGAAATGAAAACAAATAATGACAATTTAAATTCTAAATTAGACAATCTCAAAATAGAGATGAAAGACTTAAAAATAGAAAATGACCTAAAATTTAGTGAACTTGTCAAAAGCATAAATAATGTAAAAATAGAGTCAATTGATAATAATAGAATCAATAATTGTTCCAGATCTTTTGAAAACAAGTTAACAAAAGAGAATAACGATGTGACCAGTAAAGTAGATGTTGTAAAAGTAGAAAATAGTGTGACCAAAGTAAATGATAGTAAAGTTGATGAGTTTGTTAAGCCTAATTTGACAGAGTGTATGAATGAAATAAGTAATGTAAATGAAGTAGTTGTTGAAAAATCATGCGACGATTGTTTTTCAGGAAATAATATTGTAGAGAGTAGGCCTAATGTTGTAGAGCTTGGAATTGTTGAAAAGGTTAATGGAGATATTTATAAAGAGGTTATTGTGGGAGTAAGTAAAGATAAAGAAGTTGATACTGGAATGAATGTTAAATTAAAAATGAATAGGCTTATCAATGATTTGAGAACTAAAAGATTAAAATTGAAAATAATTAAGAGAGATGTAAAGAATCATTTAAAAATAACAAAAAGGATTTCAGTAATGAAAGTAAACAAAAAACAAAAAATGACAAATAGAAGCAAAATTTACAAAATAAATAATAATAAGAGAGAAAAAGTAACAAAGTTAATAAAGCATAGGCTAGGCCTACTTATTTTGAAGAGGCCTACAAGAAAAAAGAAAAAGTTACCTACCTGATTGGTGTCTTGATCCTTTTGTATATAGTTTTTTGTTTTTTGTTCCTTTAGTTTTAAGTAATTTATAAAAAAAAAAAAAATATAAACTTGAAATGTATAATAACTTGTAGTGCGAATGAGGCGAGTATGAAAGTTTAACGGGGAGTGGCAAACTAAAGATTTTAGATTAGTTTTCACTATTTTTAAATTCATTTTAATGAAATGTTGTAGGGGGTTGTACGTTGGATACAGACAATGTATAACAATGCTGCGACCTTCAACGACATGTTTGGGAGTTTGATGGGGGTTGATTAAGGAGTGGATGATGGGAGGTATGTGTGATAGAAATAAAATGGAACAAAGTAAATAATTTTTCAAATTTCAATTTTATATTTATAATTGATATTTCTCCATAGTTATAAGGATGGTGTTTGCTGACGCGCATCATCACAAATTTGTTTTTATGTACATATACATACACCGTTGAATATTTTTATATTTTTTTTCTTTCCATTTTTGTCTGGTTATTGCACTCTGATGGAATGATCCATGTACGTTGTCTGAGAGGGGGTCATTGCCATTTTTAGAGGTCTTATTCACAATTTGATATGTAGGTGATGTGTTAAATTGGTATGAATGTATGTAAATGTAAATGTAAATTTTGAATATTGTGAAGAATTTGATTTGTGGTGTGAATGATTAATTAAAGTGTGTTAACTGGGAGTGATTGAGTGTAGAGTTGCCACAGGTTAAGGATGAAAATAAGTGAATTTTATTTGTTGCCAAAGTAATTTATAATGTGTAGAATTTGATTAATGAGTGAACTTTGATTTGCAATTGATGTATAATGTTAATTTGCAGGATATATTGAGCCTGAAGGCATGTTGAGAGATGAACAATGAAAACTATAATACTTGAATGATTGCAATGATGTACAATTTGATTGATAATTCTGATAATGAATAATGATATGTAATTTTGATTTTTTCAGTAATGTTGATTGTAATGCTTAATTGTGAAACTTAATTTTTATGTGTAACTAATTTTTAATGTTGTTTAATTGTGATATCTGATTTTAATATTTGATTGTTTTGAGTTAATTTTTGAGTTTTTTGATTTTTTGAATTTTTGAATTCATAATTTTTTGATTTTTTGGATTTTTGAATTTTTTGTGGCAACTAATAATTAAGTGAAAATAAACATTGATAAGTGAAGTATTTTGGAATAAGAGCAATGATTGGAATTTTAAATATAATTTGTAATTTTGAAATTTTTGAATAATGTAAAGACCAAATTTCTTTGAAATTTAAAAAAAAAAAAAAAAAAAATTTTTTTTTCTTCTCTGTTACATGGACTGTGGTGTTTTTGGTGTTCATGAAAGCAAATTCCTTGAATTTCTTTCATGAACAGGGGTATCTGTAACACTAACGTCCATGTCACAGAGAAAATATAAAATAAGAAATAATCAGCTGTTTCCTATAGTGACTAAAGACACAGACGTTTGGTCTAAATAAATAAAATGACGCAATACATAAATAATATTAACCATTTATAATTTTTATATATACTACAACGGACAAAACTCGTTGTAGGTCTTGAGTTTAAATTTGCAATTAATTTTGTAAGTTTGAATAATATGGACTTGCCGGGAGTTAAAGCCAAATGTAGGTCACGAGATCAGCATGTATACGCGGGCGGTCTGTTATCGGGTAGAATTAAACTTTTGGACCCTGCCTGTCTGAAAAGGATTGGGAACTTATAAAAATTACTTAAAAGATTCCTACGGGAAGCCAAAATCCAAGATTTGAATAAAAAATAAAAATCTTCGGGAAATGCATTACGCTAACCGCGGGTGTATTTACTGCAAGGTTAGATATAAAAAAATCATAAAGTTACGTAAGGTACGAGCTTTCAAAGAATGAGAAAATTTTCAAAATTCCTCTAATTTAAAAAAGAAAAGGTTTTTTAGGCTTTTCTTAAAGAGGCCTAAAATAAAGGTGAAATAAGTTTTAGCGAAATTTTGTCATATAAAAAAGTTAATGGTAATTCATAAAGTTTAAAGGATAAAAAAGTAGGTTAAAAATAAAGTTTTTTAAATTCTAACTAAAACAAGTTTTAGTGTTGATAAATGTAATTCATAATGTAAAAGAAAAACTAGAAAATTTATAAAAGGAAAAAGGTGATAGATTTTGCACCTTTACAGCTAATTAAAAATTTAAACTCAAACTTTTAACAATTCAAAATAGTAAATAGTATGTAAATGAAGTAGTTATGTAAAAATAATCCAGTATTTGAAATATGTTTCGGGAGTAAAGTAAAACCCTAGTTTGTGAAAAATCGTTGAAGTCCCTAACCTCACAGCAAGACAACCAGAAGAAGAAATGAGATGAAAATCCGGCTAGTGAAGGAAAACCAACGGACAAGAAAAGTGGAAAAAGAAAAAACGAAAGAAGTGTGAATTTAAGACTTTTCCGGGAAAAATCGCCGCGGAAAAACGCGCGCGGGTCGTGTACGCGAACCAGGAGTCGTACGAACGTCACTCGAGTTCGTGTGGAAAGGTAACAACGAGCTGAGGAAAATGATGTCAGGTTCAGGAAAATCGGATAAACCCTGGAAGAGTTACATGGAAAAAGGATTTCCATAGCACAAAACTGAGGGAAGCCAGATAAGAACGCAAGACGGTAGAGGGGAGGTCCAAAGACGAGACTGATGGAAGGAGAACAGGGTGACCAGTTTACGAAAAGGGGCGTACTCAAAGAAACAATAGAAACTTAATTAAAACAAAGGCTAAATCATGTTACAAAATTATGAAAAAATTATAATAAAATTCAGGATGAAAAGTTACGTAGACTAGTAGTTTGAAATTGGCGAAAAAATGGATTTTAAAGCATTATGGAAATACAGTGGTAGAAAGCTTAGGTTGGCAATGAAATAGTGCCGAAAAACCTTATATAAACGATTGCTCGGGGAAACTCAGGAGCCTTATTATTTTTTCGACGTAATATAACGCATCGCGCATAGATTATATTTTCTGCGATGTAAGTTAACGCATCGAGAGCAGATACTTGTTTTTTATAAAATACTTTAGCGTGCTAGAAGCTGAGTATTTTCTTCGTTAAACTTTAAATTGTTATAACAAGTAAGAAGAAACGGCATTGCGGTTATCATCTGGGATGCAGCAATAGACACCGCATTAACTCTACAAGAACTTCAGTGGCAACTTAGTCTATACAAGTTGGCCTAACTTGGGATTTTCTGGAAGAAAAACATAGCCTACAGGACAGCTGATACATGGAGTGATTCGTATAGCTTCCAGACAGGACTCCAGGACACCACCAGGCGACCACTAGGACATGCAACTGTAGCTACGAGGGAATAGACGAACCGGGATCGCAGACACGGCATCAACACATCCATCTTTAAGAAGCCATCCATCATACATCCAGACAACCCTACAGGACTCCACCTTCACCCACAAGACAACTCTATCAGCACGCAGAACATCTGTAGCTTGTCATCACTAGAAAGCGTTCGCGGATTTCACCACAACGTCGCGACGCCTGGACAAGTGTGAAAAGGTCGATAGAAGCGTAAAATACGTTAGTCCCCATTAAATTGCCTGAAGTAAATTCAAACAAATTTATTTTAAATACTGGGTTACTTAGGATGTTAGATTAAGAAATTTGTAGTTAATTAAAGAAATAAATTCATTAAATCGTAAATTCAAATTTTCATTAAAGTATAAATTACATTAAATTGAGTAATAAAATATTAAAATAAACTATAATAAATTAAGAGATTGGTTCTGCCTTATAGTTTTAAAAAGTTATTATTTTATTTGAGAAGAAAGTTATTATTTGGTTTTATTTGAAAAATATTAAGTACAAGAATTTTGTTTTATGTTTAAAATTAGAAAAAGGAAATTATTAAAATTTTATTTTGTTTTATAAAAGGTTATTATTTACAAAAACACCTAGTATTCAAATATCCCAATAGTTTATGAATTTTAGATTAAGAATTGATAAAGTGAAATTTCATAAAATAACTGCAAGCACAAATAAGCAATTTACAAGGTTAGTTCCAGTGTACTCACTCTTCAGAGGTTTACAAAAAATAAAATTATTAACTTGTGTTCTTACTGAGCTAAAATTAAAAATAAATTACTGGAAGTATAAGGTAAAGTTTTTTGTCAGAATAGTCAGTGAACTGAATATTCGACACATAGTTATTTCACCTAGGCCAAACAAAGTGAGATTGCCTATAAGACTTCCAGTAGGTGGAAATAACTTATTCTCCAACGAAGAATTTTCTAAAAAGGGGATTCATTGTAGAATTGGCGCTGCCAGCGTGAAAAACGACGCGTTGCAGTTGTGGCCAAAACAAATTATTCTACAACTTAATTCCTCTAAAAAAGAATATTCGTTGTAGAATTGGCGTCCCGAAACGTGGGACCCGAAATATTCTAAAACGAACAATTCTTCAAAACT
>JAGFPH010003097.1:134709-149595 GCA_018207615.1 Philaenus spumarius | reverse complement strand
GCACGAAATTGATCGAAACCCGTTACCCGGGGGTTTTTGGGGTCGCTAACACGAATATAACATCAACGGTGCCCCCTTGGAATCTCAAAGAACTCATCGACTTGTTCCGGTAGTTGCAAGGGCTAATTTATAATCCATAACATTTTGAAAGTTCTTAAAAAACTAAACAAATTAAGGATGACAGCAAAAGACATTTCAATTTGGTAAACATAAATTCACATACCTGGTATTTAGTAGAATAGGACTTAAAATAATGACATTATAATTACTAACGCACAGTCGTTAAACTCCCGACTAAGTCATTATAAAAAAAGAACGGCAAAAGACCAAACCATAACGTCTGTGGAGTAGAACAAAACGGAAGGTAAAAATGGCTGCGCTTCAACAGAGCTACAAGCCTGACAAGAACCGGTCACGTGATTTAACAGCTGGATTCTCAGATAGATTCGCATTACAGCGACCTCCGCACAGATGCGCCTGCCTAGTGCAGCACTAACAGCTGACGTCTGTACGGAGTCGCCGCCTAGCGGAAAAAAGGGAACTACTTGAACAAGAAAAGAGTAGTTAAGGTAGAAGTACGTTGTTTTTTTAACGAAAGAAAGAAATTTAATACCGCGGAGCTCGAAAAACGGCACACTAGTTTAATTTTTGTATGTATCTTGTAAGAAATCAATGAATACAATTTCAGATCTCTAGCTTTAAGGAAATTACGACAATTAATATTTATTGTTTTCGGGGTTGTTTCAACTATTAAATCAATATTAATTATAGCCTATGTTACTCTGGGAAAGTGTAGCTTTTTATTAGTAAAACTATTTTTCAATCGGTTCAGTAGTTCCAGAGATTTGACTACTTACAAACAAACATACAACAAATTTTACCTCTTTAAAATAAAAGATATAAGTATAGATTTACATTATTTATCCATTGCTAAGCGATAATAAGAATTTGATTAGTTTATTATCTTGACTTTCTAACTCCTGTCCGTGCAAAGTAAATGTTTGCAATTTTATTTGCAATAATAAATGGTTACATCATGGCGTTTTTTACTTGTAATGTAGGCTAAATTGTTACGCTTGTAAAAAGGCGTAAATTCGAAAAGTGATTTTTTAACTTGATTCTCAATAAAGCAAAGGATATAATTATTGCCTGTATAAAATCTATTTACAAGGGATATTAAATTAACGTTATTGCTTAAATAACTTTGCATGATATATTTTGTCCAAGGTGTAAGAAATATGCATTTTGAACGTAAATTTACCTTAAATGGCTTTTCTAAATTCTGTTTTATTTGTTTGTTTAATGGGAGCAGACCTCCCTATATTCCGCCATGTTATCTTATGTACCTTTTTATAAAAAAACCATTAGAGCTTTTTTAATGAATCTGAAATGTTTACCATTATTTCTTACTTGCTTTGTCAACCTTTTCTAAAGAGGATTTTGTCATATCTTAATTTATTTGTTCGGTAAATTTTGTTTCATAATTATACATTTTTTAAACGTTAAAATTCCCATAAAATATTTATTTACTTTTTTGTTTTTTGGTATTTACATACACCAACTGGAGTGATTATGTGTAATAACGCCCTACAAGTGTGTGCAAAGTTTCAAGGTTCTAACTTTAACGGTTATTGAGAAAAAGGTACATTTAGTAAAAATAAAACAATGTTTTCGGAGAAATGGATTTATTTACAAAACACAAAATAGCAAATAGTATCATATTATATGATATGTAGCAATATCGCACTTGCATGGTTGCAGAAAAACATTTTTCTCTTGTCTAATGCAAATTAAATATATCTTACGTTATATATCAATTTAAAGAGCACAAGACAAGCTACAATAATCAATAAAAATAAAACTATTTTTAAAAATTTTTGAGGTCTGCTCCCCTAAAGTGTATTTTTTGTTGATTAAGGACGCTAGATAATTACAATATTGAATAGGGTATCAATCTCATGCATACAAATTATATAAGCGTGATTAATTAATTAATATTTAGTGTTATTTCACCACACTAGTTGTACCTGGTTGTCACTGTACAAATGTACTGGGTTTGTACAGTTTACAAATGTGTAAATTGGGTTAAATGAATTATAGCCTACGTTACTCTGTTCTAGTGTAGCTTTTTATTAGTAAAACAATTTTTCAATCGGCTCAGTAGTTCCAGCGATTACCCCCTACATACAAATAAACAAGTTTTACCTCTTTGTAATATTAATATAGATAATGGTATAACTTCACAAAGAATAAACAATGACCACAGTTAATACTTTCGCTTAAGTATTATTCTAGGATTCATTCTTTCACTATTCTATTGTTGATTTCATTTTGGTGTGTAATTATATTAAATGATTACTACGCTTTACTTATTTCATATTTTTCTTGTTGAAATCCACTATTTTCTGCCCTTCACCAACTGAGCAAACATCACATATTTGCTGGATTTCTCTTGTCGGAACATATATTTTTCCATTACTGTCATTACTCCTCTTAAAATAATACATTTTGCTTGAATATTAAATAAATACCCCCGGATAACGAGTTAGCAATTTCGTGGTTTATTTCTATAAAATTCCAGAAGACGACGTGGACATCCACCCTGGACCCCAGGTTCTCCGGAAGCCATCGCCGATATTATATTCGTATTCAGCGACCCCCAAAACCTCCGAGTACCAAAACTGGGTCTATTTCTATTATTATTGACCGAGTTATAAATGTTTCTTTTATCAGCTCAAAAATTAATTTTTCTTATGTACGGATGCAGTATTGATTTCTCATCGATCGCAAGGGATCACAAACTTTCCTGGCGGCTATTATATTCGTGTTGAACGACCATAAAAACCCCCGGGTAACGAGTTTCGATCAATTTCGTGTCTTATTTCTAGAAAATTCCAAAAGACGACATGGATATCACCTGCTCTGGGCCCCAGGTGTCATCGCGACCCTCCAGGATACTATATTCGTGTTTAGCGAACCCAAAAACCCATGTGTACCAATATCGGGCCCATTTCTGTCATTATTGACCGGTAATAAATTTTTCTTTAATCAGCCAATTGAATGCACTTTAAAAAAAGCATTTTTCTTATGCATATTGATTTCTCATCGATTGAATGGGGTCACAAATTTTCCTGGCAGCTTCCTGAATCGAATGCAAATAAACGGTACCAGGAACTGGCACATACTTTCTCACAAACATATTTAAATTATTAAACAGATTCACTGTGACTTGTAGGGTGGGGTAGGAGAGGTGATTTTTTATTAAAGTTGGAGATTAACTAATAAATATTATTATTATTATCTAGAGAGAAAACTATTCGATCGATTTCGAACGAATTTGCACCTAACACGTCAATTAGGCCTTTATAGATGCACGAAAAAAGGTTTCAAAAAATTTTGAAAAACAACCCCCTTTCCAAAAAAACCCCAAAAATAATGTATTATTATTATTATTATTATTATTATTATTATTAGCTAAACTAGAATTTTTAGAAAGATGCAGTTTTTTGCATATGGTAGGGTACATTAAAGGCTACAAATAAGCAAAATTTTATCAAAATCGTTAAAACCGTTTTTTTATAAAAAAATAATTACTTATTTTTTGGCGGTTTTTTTGCCAAAAAGGGAGTTGTTTTTCAACAATTTTCAAACCCGTTTTTCGTGCATCTATACAGGCCTACTTGACATGTCTGGTGAAAATTTGATTGAAATCGATCTAATAGTTGTCGCTCTAGCTTTGTATACATACAGACATACAGACAGACATACATACAGACATACATTTATGGACTCAGGGGGTCTCAAAACTGATATTTCCACAAAAATCTCAACATCGATTTTTTTCGATCGCTATACTTTCTCTATACTATAGTACCGAATCTCGAACCGTCTTACTACTAGAATTATCGTAGGTTCATTGCTTTATTTCCTCGCCTAATGGTTCAGTCAACGATACTACACTCACTGCGACACGAGATTGTCAAGTTTTTAATACTATATAGATTGTCTGGTGATAACTGTTTAAAACTTGTTGGTGATAAACATCTTGGTACTAATGGCAATATAGGCCGTATTTAATTTTGTTTACTACCATGCTCTTGGATTAATAAATATTTTAAAATTTATTTAACAAATCTGTATTTGTGCAAATAAAAATTTTTTTTTTACTATTCATGCACGTTTTCTTAAGTTTAACAAACGCCATTTTCAGAGTCTACAAACAATTTCCATCAAAAATTACTTAAAATAATCGAGGTGAAATAATGTTAAATATTAAAAGTCATTGACAAAAAAAAAACTTGTAATCATTGTACAAAAATTAAGAAATCTCTCTTATTGTATAGTTTAGATGTCAAATGTCACTAAAAACTTCCCTGGTAAATAAGCTTTCAAATGATGTGACTCGCCATTGCCTATACAGTGTTCATAAAGTCCTTGTAACCCCTTTACTAGCGAATTTCCATAGGAAAAATGAGCTACTGCAGTGGCCCTTATGATAAGACCCGAGGTCGGGAGTAGCAAATGAACACCGATCATGGTCCCCAGAACACGTTTTGAGGTGTCATTAAAAACAATTTTTTGAAATTTTTCCTACGAGAATGAATTTTTTTTTAGTTTTGTCTACAAATATAAACGTAGGATGTTATTCTGTGTTTTTTTACGCGGCCTTATAGCTCGCTTGTTTCCCCAAAAATCGATCAAAACGTAAAATATCATAGAAGTACCCGGTTCAAAGATATGTGGTGGATTCTACCGTGGGGTTGGTGTGCGAAGCACGCAATGCTTTGTGTGTTGAAGATACTCCCAACACAGAGGTTGGCGTGCGAAGCACGCAATGTTTCGTGTATTAAAGGTACTCCCAATACGGGGGTTGGCGTGCGAAGCACGCCATGCTTTGTGTATTGTTGAAAAGATACTCTCAATATGCGGAATGGCGTGCGAACCACCGCAATATTTAGCACCGTCATGAATAGACCTATTTCCCAAATTGTTGGTTGAAACGCTAAAACATTTGCTCAACTCACGTCAGTGGTTCAACTGCGTGGTCAAATTATTATTTTTGTTATTGAAAACTTATAAGTTAACAAAACTTTGTATATATCTTGTGTTGCATAACAGGATACATTTGTTAACATATCTTAAACTCAATGATTTTGGGGGACTTGAGGGGGTTAACAATTTCAAATGTAAAGGTAGGTCATGTAATACACCTTTTAAAAGCTTATTAAAAGACAAACAGAATGGCGCAAACTAGAGTTTAGTATTTTGCTTCGTTTCAAAGTAATTTACAATCGAAGTTCTGGAAAATTATTTTTTTATGATAACATCAAAGCAGTTTATTAATTTGTTAATACTAATAATAAGTATCTAGGTTGAGGTTAAATGTAACACATTGTCAAAATAGAAATTGTAAATAAATGTAGCACTACTTTATCTCAGATTCTATGTGTACTTGAAAACTCTGGAGGGAAATGTGGGAATACAACCCTTGACCTTTGCTCCTGACTTTCCCAACTGTATGCGTAACTAACTGATAAGCACAACTTTCATGTACTGATAGCAACACCTCCCTCATTTTGTTGTGATAACAATCAGTTTGCCTTTTTGCAAATCAATCGCTCAAATGAAGATAAGGTTTAAATGATTTTTTACGTACAATAACTTGCTTTGGTGTTATAATAAAAATATCATTTGCATTTCTTTGAAACGAAGTAAGACATTAAGCTCTAGCTACGTCATTCTGTTTGTCTTTTAATAGCTCTTCAATGGTGTATTACATGACCTACCTTTATATTTGAAATTGTTAACCCCACTTACTCCCCTAAGGCCCCAACATCATAGAGGGTCAGATATGTCAAAACATTTGTCCTGCTATGCAACACAAGGTATATACAAAGTTTTGTTGACTTATTTTCAGTAACAAAAAGAATGTCAGGAGGTAAAGGGACTTTATAAACACTCTGTATATACCCTTCTGAGCTTGAAGTTATCCCCACCAAAGGATAAAAGAAAATCCGAGATTGTCCCACTGGACTTCTGTTTTTGATTTCTAGAACTTTCTAGAACGTTCTCGAACGTCAGGAAACGAAGCCCCATCGATGGTCCAGAACCGCCTGGTACATCTCGAATCTTCTGGAAGATTTATACATTTCTGGGACATTCTACAACATTCTGGAACATACTGGAAGATTCTGGAAGCTTCCAAAACATTCTGGCCTCGACCACTTCAGCACTCAGCTGTTTAAAAACAAATGTACTGTATATGTATCCCCAAAAAGTAACTTTGTTCTTGTTAAAGCTTAATGGAACTCATTTATTATTTTGTATTTGAGTATCATGAATTTCTTCTTATTGGAAGTTTTTATTTAGGAAAAACTTAACTATTTAAATTTACACAAGTTTTAAAATTATTCGACACAAACAGCTTTTAAATGTGTACCTTATTTAACTAGGAATTTCACCAGACTTATCTTGGCTAAATTATGTACGTCTTAGCAGACAAATAAACATTTTAAAGTTTTACTTGGCGTGCATCAATAATATTTTCTTACTTGTAAAATATTGATTCCTTATTGTTTTAGGAAGCTACGGATAAAAACAAGAACGATTTAAGCTCTGATAAAATCTAACTGATAGTATTTCAGATGTAATTTGGAAGGTGAGAATAAGTGTATTAACATTCAAAATTACAATATTTATTCTGACCAAGTTTATATTGTATATGTAGGCCTACTGCAGTCCAATTGTTATAGTGCAAAGTTTACCCCTACCAATTACAAGTTCAGCAATCTTTTCCTCAGCACTACTGTTCGACAATTTGCCTACACAACAGGAGCCCGCTTTAGTTTGACTGTTTTACATTCCATTCATGTTAATGGTTTGACTAAATGTGGATAATTTTACAGTAAACATTTGAACTGCACAAGTTTGATTGTGGGTTGGTTTAGTCTTTTGTTTAGTGCACTTGCTGGACGTAATTTAATTTAATTTACTGTAGTAAACAGTACAATATGTATTTTTTTAAACTAAAGCGTTTAACTTACTGTATATTATATTTATTATTTGCGTCTTTAATTTATGCAAGTTAATTAGGTTCAAACCTGCGCTAATGTGTTTATATATAACTGAGTACATAGTAAAGAGTATACCTTTAACTTGAACATAGTGCAGAATACAGAATAAAGAATATACACTATATATTATACAGTATAAAGTACATAGTACAGATTATAGATTTTAGAGTTCAGGGTACTGTATGGAGTGCAATCTAGAGATTAAAAAATATAGAGTGGAGTATAGAACTTAGAGTATAGAGTATAAAGTATTAGGTGGGGGGATAGCGTAACGCACGTAAGCCGGACGCCAGTAGTTAGGCTCGAACTTGGGTTCCTGTGTTTATATAGAACAGAGTAGAATGGTAAAGAGTATAGCGTACAGTCAGGGCCGGATTTCCCAATAGGCCCGGTAAGCCAGGGCCTATGGGCGCAAGCTCCCAGGGGGCGCACGATCGAGAGAAAACGAAATATTTAAAAAAAAATATATCTAGAAATAAAAATAAATAGCCATAACTTAACATATTTTTCGAATTTATTACCAAAAAAAAATCATTCTGATTTTGAAGTTCATTGGAACAAATAATAGTTGGTAAAGTTTAACTATTTTTCAACATTACGCATCAACTTTGTTACAACATTGATCTCATACACGGGAGAACTGGCTGTAGGGATGTCGTCAACGGTACGCATCATACGCACTACAAACGTGAGCTTACTATTTAATACATAAAATTACTAAAAGTGTTTTAAGACGGCATTTAGTTTAGCCCAGAACCAAGTAAATTACTCGAAAAACTTGCAATGTTAAATTGCATCGTGGAGTGTATAATTTTTTATCGAAGGTTCTTGGGGAAGTAACTTAAATTTAACCAGACTAGGGGGCGGAAAAAATTATTGGGCCTAGGGGCGGCAAAATACTAAATCCGGCCCTGCGTACAGTGAACATAATGCTGAATACAGATAAATAATATACTCTACATGTTATGGAGTATAAAGTACGGCTCAAATTTACTACACGACCCTACGCCAACAGAAATGCAAGAATAAAAACAATAGCCTGAAGTTTTAACTTATAGTCTTTAGTCACAGTATATTTACCTGTGTTTAACATTTAACAGTAGAATGTAAAACGAGGTCGTCGTCTGCAAAAATATCAGCCTAGAGTCGTATAGTCAATTTACGCCTAAAGTACATAGGTCAGCGTACTGAGTATAGACTGCAGTCTAGAGAGTATGTTATATAGAGTAGAGATTGCAGAGTAAATATTGGAGTATAGAGTATAAAGTGGGAGAATAGCGTAACGCACGTAAGCCGGACGCCAGTAGTTAGGCTCGAAGCTGCGCTAATGTGTTTATATAGGAGAAAGTACATGGTAAAGAGTATAGCGTACATTGAACATAGTGCAGAGTACAGAATAAAAAATAGACTCTATATATTAGATAATATAAAGTACATAGTACAGCGTAGAGATTATAGAGTATAGAGTACAGGGTACTGAGTATAGAGTGCAGTGTAGACAGTATAAAATACAGAGTAAAGAGTGGAGTATAGATCATAGAGTATACAGTATTAGCATAGATCATGAATAATAAATAGATCTTGCATACATACGGGGGCTGTGTGCCGGAAAAAAGATTGTCGCGAAAATAGTACATGATCGCGCCGCGAGGTAGCGCTAGGGAGAAAGCATTGGTAGCATTGGTGTTTCAAACAGCTTCCTTCGTTTCCCCAATAGATAGCGCCAAAAAAGTCGAATTTCCAGTGGAACAAAATATTGCATTAGATCGTAGTTCCATTAGGTTATCCAAATACAATGGTATTAGGTGGGAGAATAGCGTAACGCACTTAAGCCGGATGCCAGTAGTTAGACTCGAACCTGCGCTCCGGTGTTACAAGTTTAACAACAGCTAACAGGAACCAATGCACTTTACTGCTTCCAATCTATATTAACATGTACCTACAACACTCTTGTCTAACGTAACTTTTTATTGATTTTCTAAATATAACATCACGGTGGCATTTTATATTGACGAGTTGTTGATATTCGAATTCGAACAAAGCAAAAAAATATTATTTAGCAGGTAGAATTAAGCACAAAACGACAATGACTACGAACAAAATTACAATAATATAATTCGAAGCAGGTTCTTAGTTAATGTAATATACGCTTATGGCGATGTTTTCATTAGTGCAACATGGTCGAGTGTGATTTTTTTTATGGATTATTAAAAAATTTACATGTTACACCTGAAAAAATCAACATTTTTTGACAAAACATAGCTTAGGCACATGGTATATATACAAGACAGCGTGTTTTTTTTTTACAAGAGAAATTCAATTGTGTGTCTTAATTAAAAATATATTAAGATTTTTTTAAATCATTTTTATCTCTTAATACAGTAGTACCTGGGCGACCGAGCGTTACTCGGTATTTTTTTTTTTTAAATTTGTTTAATGAAAATATATATAAATACAAATAGCACACTTAATAAATATGAATATTTTTCGAACGTACGTACATAAAATAAACAGTTTATCCTATACTCTAATACGAAATAAAAATACTTCAACAGATGTCGTTCTCCACGAAAACCTATCTTAAAGGTTAGAAATTTAAAAAAATTGTTTTAAGCTGGAAATCAGCTGTTAATGGAAATAATATAGGAAACAGCTGATTAACGTTATTATTATAGTCAATAAACATATGTAATGATTTTACACTCCATAAGTCCAATGTTAAAAATTTTCAAATGAGTTGTTTAGAAAATACGAGTTTTCCTGAGGTAGTGGTTTTCACCAATCGATTCTTTACACCTAAAAGCCTCTAATCCCAAACTTTCAGCAAAATTCTTCCTCTGGATCTCGAGGATAGGATCCTATTATAGGATAGGATTGTAATCCTACAACATTTTTAATTCTCGATTTTTAACTGCTTAATTGTTTGGATTCGATATCTAAATTCTAAGGGCTGTAATGTTAAGCTGTGAAATTGGGATAATATTACGAGACTGAAAGCCAGTTGTATTTAATGTAAATATTTAAGGTCAGGACACACATGACCGCACCGTGCCCGCACCGCACCATGGCCTAGTGTTGGCCTACACACGGCGGGGGGATAATCTAATAGAAACGTATGGAATAGTCCTAACATCACCGCACAGGGGGCGCGCCGTGCCCGTTAGGTTTTGTTTATTTTTTCACGTTGACGGTGCGGCCACGGTATGGATCCCGAAAGACTCGTCGAAGAAATTGGAAAGTTTCCCGTTATTTACGATCAAACCAACGAGAAATATCGAAACGTGGACTGCAAGGAGCAGATTTGGAAAACTATCTCATCCAAGTTACAAGTTATAGGTAAATAATTACTCAATTAGTCATTGGCAAACACACGGCCGGCACGGTGTGTCCCAACCTTTATTCGTTGTCGTAGAAACTAGAACTAATGTAATGATACTGAAATTCGATTTATATAATAACCAGCAGGTATATCATATGAGGGATCATTTCATAAATTTAGTGTTTCTGAAAGCATCAAACAATTTCTTAATCACCAACTAAAGAAAAAGCAGACATATATCACATTACCTTCATAACCCGTTTATTAGTAAATACTGTAAAATACGTCCGAAGTCAATAAAGCGATTGCCCATAAGACAATGCAAGGTCGATGGTTATTTTGTTTGGAACAGACAAACACGTGTTTAATTGGTCATGATCAGTAAGGCGAGACTTCAAGGCTTGTTTTGGGAAATGATTAAGGCAGTACCATTGACATTCACCTGGTCCACTTTGGAGGCTGTAGAACCAGATTAACTGGGCTAGGAATGCCAGTTAGGCGCCACTGGAGGAACGTATCGACGCCGTTACGCCTCCGGATGTCGATGCAAGGTTGACGCACTGCCGACCAATTATAGCAGATCATGTTTGGTATTTAGAAGGATTTTTAATGGAAACTTATTCAGTCCTTGTCCTTCAATATTATGAAAATATTTAATATGTTCCTTCAAATTTTTTACTGAGGTCGATTTGAAGAAGAGTGTGGTACAATCTTGGAGTCATCGACCAGCCGGAATCTGATGTCATCTGCCTTTAAAATTTTACAGGACCGTGTACTTAACGATAACAATATAAGTTAAATAAACGGTAGCAGATAACAGCCACATACTTTCTCCCAGTTGAAACTTTACACCTTCCCAAGAGTAGCATAGTAGGTGGTTATTTAGAATTTTGCAAAAGTAGGAAAATGTTACCATGGAAAATATTAGATGCATGTAACACACATCCATATTATATTATTATTATTTTAACTATTCGATCGATTTCGAACTAATTTGCACCAAACATGTCAATTATGCCTGTATAGATACACGAAAAAAGGTTTAGACAAATTTTGAAAAACAACCCTCTTTTTGGCGAAACCCCCAAAAAATCAGTTATTATTATTATTATTATTATTATTACCTAAACGAGAATTTTTAGAAAGATGCGGTTTTTTGCATATGGTAGGGTACATTAAGGGATACAAATAATCCAAATTTTATCAAAATCGTTAGAGCCGTTTTTGAGAAATTTAGATTTTTCTCTTTTTTTGGCCTTTTTTGGGGGGTAAACCCCCATAAAAATTTAAAAAAATTTAAAAAACTATTGGAGATATTCCAGAACTACACCTACACACCAAATTTCATCAAAATCGGACGGTTGGTATGGTCTCCAACTCTGTACACAGACACACAGACACACGGACAGACATCACCAAAAAAAAACACTTTTTTGGGTTCAGGGAGACCCAAAACAAATAATTCCACTAAAAGTATTTTTGGGTTCAGGGAGCACCAACACAGAAAAAAATCCACTAATAATTAAAATTCGGAAATTTCTACGAAAACAATACTTTCTTCATATACAATGTATAGGGTGGAGAAAGTAAAAATGTAATTATATTGTCACGTAGTCATAATTAAAATTTTTTTTCGAGTAATGATTGTCAATTGTAATTTTAAATTTAAAAATTGTTATCTTCTGGTGTAGTGGCAGCTCTTACCTAAAATTAGTGACGGTGATCCACCAGAAAATGTTTTAACTTTGTTTTAAAATTTTGTAAAAGGAAAACACGTGTATGAAAAGAAAATTTATTAAAAATCTTGATAAAATCCTAAAAGAACGAAATCAAAAAGGTTTTTACTTACTTTAAACTAAATAATTATTGTTAATGTTCACGAGTGATCTGTGCATTGAAAAATTAAATTCATTCTTCTTGTTTCAATTTGCTATCCAATTAAAGTTTAATTCTGTTCTCCGTTCTTTGTAAAGAAAAAGTCTTTCCGTTTGCACCTCAAAAGAAATGGAATATTTAATTTAACTTGGAATTAAAACCTAAATGCACGCGGAGTAAAAAAACTACCTTCCATCAACACGCCAGGGTAAGCACTGCGGGGGCGGCTGGCTCTCTCTCCCACGTGTGCATATTCCTAAGTACGCATGCGCACAACAGCCAAACACCACGTAACTGGAACTGTAAAGCGCACAGTTCCACACAAATATTTTTGTATCTTTTTCATAAACTGGGGGATAGCTACTGACATCAATAAGTTTAACAATTACATATCGTAAAATTATAAAACAATCGACTTAGTATATTAAATGTTATCGATAGTGTACAGTGGAAATAGAGGCTGCTGCAGTTCTACAGTGCCTGTACGAGACCTTCAGCATGAAACAGCTTCAGCTTGATATTTTATGTTTTATTTGAAGCATTAGTGAACCCTAGGAATCGTAAGGGTATCAATCAGGTGATTGGTGCAAATGAACTTAATACAGCTGGTTAATGTTTTAATCAGCTGTTTGGTGTAATTATACTTGAAACAGATGATCGACGTGGCTCACTAGCAGCGATGTCACATGATAACAGTTGATATTGACAAGAATGCAATATCTTAAAAATGGATTTTTCTCTATTATTTATGAACAGATTTCCGTAAATTTGGTGTCATTAGATTTGCAATTAAATTCAATAAATAAAACGTTATAAATGTAATTTTTTTACTATGAGCGGTTTATAAGATATTTACATTTGAAATTTTTAGGCAGCCGCCATTTTGAAATGAATGATTGTAAAAAAATATTTTTTTTTCTGCAATTAGGTCTTTAGGTAATAAAGCTAAATACAAAATTTCATTTAATTATAACTAGCCGTTCTCGAATTAAAATTTCCTATGTGAAAAAAACAAAATGGCGGTTATACGAGTAACTTTTGAGTTTTCGAAATTTTGAATATAATATTTTGGCTTGTCTATGGTCCGGGAATAATACCTGACAGGGTCGGTAGAGAGTTCAGAGACACCCTGTATAGTACACATGTGTATATAGCAGAGTATATAGTTTACTTGGTAATACCTCTGAAATGGGCATTGTGCTTCCTCATTTCGTAAGTTGTGTTAAAACAGTTTACTTGGTAATACCTCTGAAATGGATATTGTGCTTCCTCATTTCGTAAGTTGTGTTAAAACAGTTTACTTGGTAATTCCTCTGAAATGGACATTTGCTTCCTCATTTCGCAAGTTGTGTTGAAATATTTTACATGGAAACACCTCTAAAATGGACGTTGTGCTTCCTCATTTCGTAACTTGCGTTAAAATTGATTACTTGGTAGTACCTCTGAAATGGACATTGCGCGTCCTCATTTCATAAGTTGTGTTTTTATTCAATATTTTCAATACTTTTAAAGTGTAAATCAAAATATCGGCATAGAAGTTTACACTTCTCCCGTGTAGTCCTAAGCACTCCTGGTTTTTTTTTTTTTTTTTTTTTTTTTTATTTGTTGTTACCTATTTTTCGAATCAATGTTTCGAATAAATAACTCACACAACTACTTAAAAGGTGAAAAAATGTCTTTGATTATTTAATATGTGTAAGGTTGTTTCTTTCTAAATTACATCAATAGCAATTGAATCTTTACTGGACATCCCAACCTGTTCTTAGACTATTAGATAATTTCGCGAGACATTTCTCTTACTTTAATAAACTACGCAGACAGGTTTAATCGTGACAATCAGAGTTCTAGTTAAAATTAAACCCGTTGCATTATCCAGGGCACAGAGTTTAATGGACCTGACTTACGAGTTTGGAAACAAATATACATAAAGAAAGTTGAAACTTCTTCGTCGCTTTTAAAATGTGTCTCTTAGTTTCACACGGAATGGCTATTTTAATTGATTGTTTACGGCGGAACGAGGAACAGGTTAAATGCTTAGATAACGGGCAAAGGTGTAATAACTTATAAATTATTTAAATTTTGTCGTTTCAAAACACGTTTTATAATTTACTCGTTTCTGGCGCTTCGGTAAGTTGCAAAAATAGTATAGCTTGGAGGGTATAATACAGAGTAACACTTTTAAATAATTCAGGGGTGGTTTATGGGTAAAATAAAGAAGAAAGTAAATGCGTTCTGTCGTGCGATCCTCGTCAGGAACGAAGTTTATCACGCCTTTTCTTTAATTCTTTTACCAGGCTTAACCGCAACATGCACACATAATTTTAACCTTTCAACTGTCGTTTATTATAAGATTGTTTTTTTATACAAATATTTACTGTTTCCATACGTTTAATCTATATATATAAAAGCGAAATACCACTCACTCACTCATCACGATTTCTCAAAAACTACCGAACGGATTGAAATGAAATTTGGTATGTAGCTTCCTCTGAGGCCATAGGTGCTAACTAAGAAAGGGTTTGAAAAAATTCGAAATTTTAGGGTGGTTTGGGGGGTTCAAAGTTATTAAAAAACGATTTCTTCAAAACTACCGAACGGATTGGAATGAAATTTGGTATG
>JAGFPH010003097.1:123257-134208 GCA_018207615.1 Philaenus spumarius | reverse complement strand
GGGGGATCAAAGTTATTAAATCACGATTTCTTCAAAACTACCGAACGAATTGGAATGAAATTTGGTATGTAGCTTCCTCTAGGACCATAGGTGCTTACTAAGAAAGGGTTTTAAAAAATTGGAAATTTTAGGGGGGTTTGGGGAGGGGGAAATGACTAAATCACGATTTCTCCAAAATTACCGAACAGATTGGAATGAAATTTTGTAAGTAGCTTCCTCTAGGGCCATAGGTGCTCGCTAAGAAAGGGTAAGAAAAATTTCGAAATTTTAGGAGGGGTTTGGAGGGATCAAAGTTACTAAAATCGTAATTTCAGATCTTTTATTGTTATGACAATAGTGCTTTTAGTATTCAAGATCTATATATATAAATCCAAATACCACTCACTAACTGAACACTTAAAAAGAATACAATTACGTTAAAAAGACTGAAAATACCAACCACCACGGGCAACGCCGTACGGGTCAGCTAGTGTTATTATAATAAAGATGTAGAATGAATTATAACATCAAAGCTAAGATGGTAAACACAGTTAAATGTCCATTCATTGTAAATAGATTCAATAAAATGTTGGTTCATCCGTCTAGACCTAACCTAAAATAATTGTGTGCATGTTTTATTTTACCTGTCTTAACGGCAACATATATACAATAATTTTAGGTTAGGCCTGGACTTAAAATTACTTTCAAGTAGATGTACTTTTATTAAATAGCATTTTTACAGGCGGCGTATTCAAAATAACAACAATAACAGCAATACCACCTTGTTGCTACCCGAATTCCATTTGTAAAACTCAAGACTTTCTATTCAAAATTAAAATTCCAAAAAATTTTATTTTACAAAATCATCTCGCCAAAGTACTTAATAAACCGTTAAACGAAACTAAAATGTAAAATTAATTATACCATTCAAGTTTAAGTACAAAATAACGTTATTGTATTTCTTCGATGTTGAGAAAACTAATTTATTTAGAAGGGTGTTAAAAATAATTGAGTAGGTGGTTATATAACTTTAAAATATAATAAACGAGGAGAGACCCCACCGTGCTCCGCACGCCAACCCAGTTGGATCATTCTATACGCATATGTTATGTTTTCTTTATAATAAACCTGTAGGATTTACAATAACCTAAAAGCTAAGCTGGTAATTAATGTTAAATGTCCAAATCAAATTATTTCGTATATTTTATAACAGCAGCTATAATAAAGGTTAAAAGAAGGCTTGGGTCTACACTTTAATAAAAACCTAACCTAAAAGATAGAAATACAAATAATTGCTTCAAAGTTTGAAATCAGCTGTTAATGGAAATATTGGAGCAAACAGCTGTTTTATGTCAATTGGTTATTTTATTCAATTGGTTGCTAAGGTAGTAAATGTAAAAACATCTGTTGGTTCATCAGTCTAGGCCTAACCTAGGATTTTTTCAGACTAAATTTACAAATAGCCTATTGAAAAAAATATATTTTTATCAAAATGAATTATAGCTTATGTTACTCAAGGATAGTGTAGCTTTTTATTAGTAAAACTATTTTCTCAATCGTTTCAGTAGTTCCAGAGATTACCCCCTACATACAAGCAAACAAAAAAATTTTACCTCTTTATAATATTACTAGGGGACACCCCTGCGTGCTCCGCACGCCAACCCCGTTGGAACCTTCTATAAACACAATCATGTTATGACTTCTTTATAATAAAGGTGTATGATGAATAATAACCCCAAAGCTAAAATGGTAAATAATGTTAAATGTTCACATCAAATTATTTCGTATATTTTATTACAGCAGTTATAATAAAGGTTAAAAGAAACATTAAGGCTCTGATCTACACTTTAATAAAACCTAACCTAAAATCTAGAAATACAAAGTTTGAAATTAGCTGTAAATGGAAATATTAAAGCAAACAGCTGTTAACTGATATTTTATTCAATTGGTAGCCATGGTAATAAATGTTAATACATGTGTTAATTAATTTATTAGTCAAGGCCTAACATAAGATTTTTTCCGACTAAATGTACAAATATTGAAATAAAAAAATGTTTTATCGAAATAAATTATAGCCTTTGTTATTCAGGGATAGTGTAGCTTTTTATTAGTAAAACTATTTTTGGAATCGGTTCAGTACTTTCAGAGATTACCCCCTACATACAAACAAACAAACAAACAAACAAAAAACAAACAAACTTTACCTCTTTATAATATTAGTATAGATTAGTATAGATATTTGTAATTTTCACAGAATTTGGCGAATCGTTGGCTGTGGACGCTTTTAAACATATGCATTCGAAAATGGTATTCTTTGCTCGTATAATTTCAGCAGAACTATTACAGAGTCGTACAAAACTCTGCGTACAGATGGAACTAGGTTTGCTTCTATTAATTTAAAATAGACAACCTTGCTTGGTTGACTGTCTAACGCGCTCTACTTTCACAGTACATTAATTTAGTTTGGTTGTAGACATAAATGGAAACGTGCCCTTGCAAATTGTATTTATGCAACAAGATAATTTACATCTGTGTTTTTATCTGTTATTTGTTATATTTGATCTGTAAACAATACACAGATACATGAATGCTACAATCTTGTAGAGCCGCTCGACTAGTATAAGAAATTTTTCCCTAGTGTATTAAACCTTCATTTTTTATTTGTATGACCATACATTTTTTAAGCAGTTTCAGTCAGTTTATTAAAATTTTTAAGAGTAGTAATATTTTTCTGTTTAGTGGTTTATTATTTTTTCTTCTTAAAAAAAAAAAAAAAAAAAAAAAAAACTATGACGGTAATCTATTTTTCTCGTAAAGTTTTTATTTTCTTAACTCAACTGTAGGTCCCGTCTTCATTAGCCTTAAGTGCAAAACAGCAGGACGTTAAACACACAAAAAAAATTTGAACTAAAAAAACATGTTAATTGATTGAAAAACCAACTTATTGTTTTGAAGAAACCCATAATCTGTATTTTGCATTTCAATGGGAACAAATTTCTGATAATTACGAATTGAAAATATTCATACTGCTTGTTTTTCTTATATAAAGGGTGTCTCCGAACTTTCTGGACCTCTTTTGTGGATATGTTCCTGGGATCCAGACGAACATATTTCACAATATAAACATGGGTCTACGGTGCTTATTTTTTCGTCTGTCTGAATGTGTTTTTTTACAAAATATCTAATATTTTCGGAAGTAGAAGAGGTATTGAGCTCAAACTTTGTATAGCCTTCCTATTTGATGCGTTTCCTTTTATTAATTCACGAAAAAATAGAACATTATTTTCAATATTTTCAACATGGCAGCCGTTTATAATTTTTAATGTCAAATATTTCAAAAACCGCTAACTTTACAAAAAAATTACAAGAAACAAAAAAGTTTGCTTTTTTAATGAAAAACACAGTGTTTTTTTTTTATTTTGTCTGCAGCTCAAATGATAACAGAGATATTGAAAAAAAAAGGAAAATGTATTTCTTGGTAGTTGCCAACAATACCCAGAATTACTCTAGAAACAAAATATTTTAATGTTATTATGAGCTAAAATAATATTATTTGCATAATGTTCCGAGCACTTTCTGAGCTGATTCCCCTAGCAAAAAATAATGAAAAGTGTTCATACATTTAATAGGTCCGGAAATGCTTCATTACAGAGTTACAGCTGGCGAAAGATTTCACCCGAATTTGAGATTACTCACAGAAACGAATCCCTATTGAAATATGTAGGGTGTTAAAATTAAGGTGTAAAATTTAATTTAATTTACGTAAAATGAGCATATAAACTTAATAAAACAAGTTCCAGTTCTGTAACTGCAGTAATTGTTGCGATAATTGATTCAAAAAGCAAAATTCAGTTAAAAAAAACATGATATACAGGGGTCCTATTTTATTAACTAAGCAGAGTACGTACACTATAGGAGTTGATTATATATATTTAAAGAAAGATAAAAATATTATCTTTTAATTGCCTTATTGAAGTTGTAAACATAACCCCAAAGTATAATCTACGCTAGATTTTGTTTGCGTATTACAGATGATGGGTGAAATCAGCTGTTATATTATTAAGTTATATTATTTCTTCTTTAAATGTTACTCCAAGTACGCTCGTACGCACATTCGCTTTTATAGGAGTTGAATATGTTTT
The DNA here is from genome assembly GCA_018207615.1 of Philaenus spumarius. Classification (NCBI taxonomy): domain Eukaryota; kingdom Metazoa; phylum Arthropoda; class Insecta; order Hemiptera; family Aphrophoridae; genus Philaenus; species Philaenus spumarius. The sequence continues at coordinate 130,087 of JAGFPH010003097.1, read as the reverse complement.
TACAAAATAACTTCTGTAATACAAAATTGAGGTTTTCTTTACTTTTAAGGTTGGCCGCCATATTGAAAAAAATGTATGATGTTATCACAAATTGAAAACCACCAAATTATTCAAAATAGACAATCCTTTAAGACGGATGTCAAACATTTTTCCATCTTTGCCTAAAAATTCCGATACGTTTTTGACACACTGTATATAAAATCAATAAATATATTTACACAATATACCTCTCTGTTGTGTTAGTTTCAGAGGTAAACGGATTAATGTTTGTTGCCAATTTCATAATGTATAATGAAATGATATCAAGGTTTCTTTTATTAAACTTTCAAAGATCGCCCTTGAAATTAGCGCATAAATAAAACCCTTGAACGCCTAAAGTTAACGACGCCAATGTGGGTAACAGTTTCAACAACACACAAGAAGGTAAAGTTAACGACCTCACGGACAATCCTTGGACTTTGTTTGGCACGTAATTAGAAGCTTCGCAGAGTATTCGATATTCTGGAATTAACACAACAGAAGTAGAAGGCGCATAGAATAATCATGCGAAACTTAACACAAACCGAAGTAGAACGAAGTACCTATAAATGTTACATTTTATGACAGTTTGATTCAAAGATCTGTTACTTGGTCTCAGTTGCTGTTTTCTGATCTAATAAAAGAAAATAACTATCACTTGTGATTAGTTAATATATAATCTGATTAAGCACTAGGTGATACCATTGCGTGCTCCGCACGCCAACCCCGTTGGAACCACACATCATTATGTTATGTTTTCTATAAAATAAAGCTGAAAGATTAATAATAACATCAAAGCTAAGATTGTAAATAATGTTAAATCAAATTAATTTTTGTATATTTTGTAACAGCAGTTATAATAAAGGTTAAAAGAACCAGCAAGGCTCAGGTCTACACTTTAATAAAAGCCTAGCCTAAAAGTTATAAATACAATGTATTTCTTCACAGTTTGAAAAATGGAAAAATTGCTTCAGCTCCTAATGGAAATATTAGAGCAAACAGCTGATTACTCTATCAAGAATAAACATATTTTGTATTTAGTATGGCGCTCCCATTGCCCTAAAATATTTATAGTATAGCGTGTGTAGTTTTTACTTAATACAGATGGCGTCGTTTACAAAAACCTATCTTAAAAGTTAGACATACATATTCAAATTGTTTTCCTTTCTCACTATACTATAGTATAAAAAAAGTATATTGATCGGAAAAAAATTCGATTTTCAGATTTTTATGTAAATGTCCGTTTTGGAACCCACTGAGTCCAAAAAAGTGGTTCTTACAAAATTTCTGTCTGTACGTCTGTATGTATATCTGTCTGCATGTCTGTATGTAGGCCTATACAAAGCTAGAGAGAAAACTATTTGACCGATTTCGAACAAATTTTCACCAAACATGTCAATTAGACCTGCATAGATAAACGAAAAAAGATGTTGAAAACGTTTGAAAAAAAACGCCTTTTTGACCAAAAAAACCTCAAAAAAATCTGTTATTATTTTTTTATAAAAAAAAAACGGCTCTACCGATTTTGATAAAATTTGGCGAATTTGTAGCCCTTAGGGTAGGCCTACACTACCATAGGCCTATGCAAAAAACCGAATCTTTCTAAAAATTTTCGTTTGGTTAATAATAATAATAATAACTGATTTTTGGGGTTTTAATTGGCCAAAAAGAGGTCTGTTTTTCAAATTTTTTCAAAACCTTTTTTTTTTGTGCGTGCCTAAAAATTTATACAGGCCTAATTGACGTGTTTGGTGCAAATTTGTTCGAAATCGATCGAATAGGTTTCGCTCTAGCTAATAATAGTAATATTTATTAGTTAATCTCCTACTTTATTATTACCTCTCCTACAATTATGAAGTAACAGTGAATCTGTTTAATAATTTAAAAATATTTTTGTGAGAAAGTATGTGCCAGTTCCAGGTACCGTTTATTATGTTTGAAATCGGATAGTGGAATTATTATAGGAAACAGCTGACTACTGTTATTATTGTAGTAAATAAACATATGCAATGTTGTTAAATATTGAGTTAATTTTGTTGTTGTTTTTATGTTCAATAGATGCTGCTGTTTTTCAAAAATTATATAAAAACACACGTGTATTCAAATGAAACTTTGTGTCAAAATTTCAAAGCAATCGGCGAAGAACTTTCTGAGATAGCGATTTTATACAAACGCACATTTACATGTTTATTTATATAGATTACAAATACATAATGTATTTTTCAAATTTAGGTCTTTAAAAAATGATCAGCAAGTGTTAAACAGACTAGTTAACACATGTCACATCTACTTAAAATAAAAACATGTTACACAACTAGTAGGATAAATATCTTAGTTAAAAATAAGGCTCTTAAAATAATCTACAAAATCACTAATTAAAACTCGCTCCACTCTCATAATTTTCAGCTAAATAATTTAACGTAGCCTATATTTGAGGTTTTTTTAAAGGTATTATAAAGCATTTTGAGGTGAACAGATACGAACTGTTACATTTAATGATAAACACAATTTCAACATTCAATAGTAGAATGTACTTTGGTTGGCAGCACTGCTCTATTATTTCCTAAAAAAAAGTCATCGTGTGCAAACATATCAGCTGAAGGTCGTTAACAAAATTTACGCTTTACGCCTATTGCTAGACTACAGTTACGTACAATTGATGCTATGTTTATAAATATGCGAGAGTGATGCATACTCTAACGTCGTATATTATATTTTAAATACGACAAAACAGAATAAAATTACACCACATCGTATATCCTATTACTTTAAATGAGCAATTCTTGTATCTATCTTTTATCGTTGTATCTGTCGCAGATCTCGAAAACGGCTCTAACGAATCCCTAGAAATTTTGTATTTAGGTATAGTTTTGATTTTTAAGTACACCCATATAGTTGTATTTCGTGTAAAAAAGCAATTTTTTTAGAAAATGTAATTTAAAAGTTGAAAAATGTTAACATAGGGTCTTATGGGTAGCCATGTTGGTTGCAAAATAACAACGAAATAGTAAACAAAGCGATCAAAACAGCTGTTTATAAACAAGCCAATTTATACTGTTTTATCAGCTGTTCATTGGATAGTTTTTAATTACTGATAAAAAACAAACTAATTAATACTGTTTAGCACGTTGGAATTAGAATAAGTTGGGCCTGATTTAACAATTTATTTTGTCAAAAAAATAAGGTAAACTTGGCAAAGATGGATAAATTCTAATAGTCAATTTTGTAATATAGGCTTAGCTCATTTCTGAAATATAGTATTGAGGTTATGTTAATCCTGCAAATTTAGTAAATTTTTACTAGCTGGAAGCCGATCTACGATCTGGTTATGATCCCATCATCTAGCTTTGTTTTATATCCCCGATAAAGCAAATTATAAAATTATCTTTAAAGATTATTTTCTTAAAATATTTTAATAAATATGTTTAATTGATATGTTTTTATCGATTGACTATTAAAAAAAAAAAAAAAATTTAATATTTTATTTTGAAGTATATATCAGGTATGTAAGTGATAAACATACTCAATGTACAGTATTAAATAAACACCATGGAAACTGCAAAGTATGTTAGGTTTGTGTTTAAATATTGTAAATGTATTTAAACATTGTTGTTTGTTTATAGTTTAACGTACCCTAAATGAGTGTAAATACCATATAGGATTTTTTTAGGTTAGGCCTATAACATTTCACAACTTAATTAATTAATAAAGGGTAAGTTTTAGAAGCTGTTGTTGTTTATCGTCTGTGTTATATGATATTTATTAGTTGCTATGGTAACTAATGATACACATTAGGCCTACCACACAACTTTAAAGGAAACATCTGATTATGGTACTGGCATTGAAAACATTTATGCATCAGCTGTACTGTGTATTTTAAATGGACAAATTATGCATCAGCTGTGCTGTGTATTTTAATTAAATGGACAAATTTTACTTTTTACAATTTATTTTACAAGGCAAAACAAATGTTTAATGTTAAATTTTAATCTTTCAATTGCCGTTTATTATTAGTTTGATTTTTCTACAAATATTTGACCTACTGTTTCTATACATTTAATTTACTATAATAAAGGTGTAGAATTAATTATAACATCAAAGCTAAGATGGTAAACACAGTTAAATGTCTATTCATTTCAAATAAATTCAATAAACATAAAATGTTGGTTAATCAGTCTAGGCCTAACCTAAAATTTTTGTGTGTATGTTCCATTTATTTTACCTGTCTTAACGGCAACATACATAGCCTACAATAATTTTAGGTTAGGCCTAGAGTTAAAATTACTTTGTAGGCCATAATTTTAGAAAGCCATAGTAAAGTTTACGATTTCATTTAAACAATTTACAAAATAATGTTGGTAAATAAAAATGTAATAGTAGGCTACTTGATAAATCACGTGTTTTACTAATAGACGGTTTTTACTATATTTTTAGTAAAATATAGTACCAGGCCTAAATATAGTAATTTTTACTATATTTAGGCCTGGTTTCAAAACTTTAGTTGACAGAAGATAGTAGAACTAGGACTAAAATCGTATGAAAGCCTCTTACGTTTCTAAATCATATATTTGAGGTTATAATTAATCTTGTAATTATTGTTAATATATTTAAGCCTGGTTTCATAATTTTACAAACCTATGTACAAACGAGCCAAAGATTAATGAGATTCTTTAGTGAATTTTCCAACTGCCAGCGAAGCGTCCAGGGGTAGAGCCCCTAGTTAATATTATAGGCTATATTATTGATTGAAGTTGTAAACATAACCCCAAGTATAACCTACGCTAGGTTTTGTTTGCGTATTACAGATGATGGGTGAAATCAGCTGTTATATTATTAAGTTATATTATTTCTTCTTTAAATGTTACTCCACGTACGCCGTAAGTACGCTCACTTTTATAGAAATTGATGAGCTAATCACCACAAGATTCTAGCAACTTTTTAAAACATATTAAACATATTATTGCTTAAAATATACAAAAACACGGATGGTGGAAGTAGCAGGCTAATATATACTTTTAGGGATAAAGTACAATACAAAATATGTGGCATCAAAAAACCTGTGCGTAATTACTTGAATTAAGTTGATAGTTAGGGTTTCAAATTAACTTTTTTTATTTACGAAAATTTTAAACAAAATCATACGCTGTCTATTATAATCAATTATTTTCATGCTATATTGGATACTGAACTACACATATTTTTTAGAATCTATCGAACCTTTTACTTCGGCTCGAATTAGAATGCCGAAGTATTGAAATCATGCGAATTTTTTTTTTTTTTTTTTTTTTTTGTTTGTCTGTCAACACGATATATGCACTCACGGACGTGGTAGAAAACTTATGGTGGTGCCAAAATCTTCATAATTTGATTGCGGAGAGTTGAAAAGCTTTTGAGCTTTCTAGCCTGAGTCGTAGCGCGTCGGGGTCACGTTTTGTGTCAAAATTTTTAAAATAATGGGTCAAAATTTTGAAAATACAGTTGGGGGGTAACGTTTTATATGTTTTTGGGTACGGAAAAACCCGATTTAGAGAGTTAAAAAGTCGTAGCTCTTTGGGGTCACGTTTTTGGGTCAAAATTTTAAAAATACAGTGGGTGGTATCGTTTTATATGTTTTTGGATACGAGAAACCAGGTTTTGACAGTTATTTTTAAAGAAACATGAGCCGAAGTCTCGAAAAAGTGTTCCATCGATTCATCTTGTTATACTAGTTAATTTGGAGAGTTAAAATTTAAAAAATTCGCCAACCAATTAATTTATATTTACACCAATAATTGTCATTTTTCTTAAGTGACTATATTTTGTAGGCTAACAATAAAATGAATAATAATCTGATAATTTACTTAGGCTATACAAACTGGCAAGATCTATCTAGAGCTTAATATCTAAAGGTTCTATTTTTCAAAGAGCAACTCTAGAAAAAGCCCTCTAATTAGATTTAGTATGTGTTCACTTGAGAGAAATCTGGTCTAGGTAGGGCATTCGTTGAAAGGAAATAGAGCAATCTAGATAGACAAGTCTATAAACCCTTGTACATTAGCGAAGGTAAGGCTCTTTGTAGAGCAACCTGTGTTTTCCCAGATTGTGTATGTTTAGTGAGAAGGGTATTGTGAACACTTACTAGATATGTTGTTTGGTGTATTGTGGAAAATGTCTTCAAGAGAACGATTGACAACTGGCGTGATATTGTATACTTTATTGAAGAAAAAGAAAGGTAAAATGAAAATAACAAAGAGGTTGTGGGTGGACCCCACAGTTCTAGGTTGGCTGCGATAAGTTCTAACAATCGACACGTTTGATCACGACTTCACACAAAGTCAGACATGGTACAAGTTAGAACTTTGCACAAACAAAACAAATGGAAGGTCACACAGGTCTACTTACATTATTTCAGTCTATTCAGGTGGACAAATAGAGCTAGACTGATCTACTACTACTTAGAACGCCTAATACTGTGCAGTGTGTGTCCAGGGCTCTATAACAAGGGCTAAACCGTTTCTTTGATCTCGGCACTGTGACGCCAGTTTCACTCTGACGTCACCATGCTGATACACGCAAGCTGGTAATATTTCAGTAATGTGCGCGCAGTCGTTAACTCGCTGTTGTAACTCGATGGAAAGGCTTCAGTCAAATAAAATTTAGATATTCTTAATCTACATAAAGTACGGATTCTAACAGTATAAAAAAACTTTTATTTTAACAGGTATTTCGAACTTTAATAATTGAAAATATTTTAGAATTATCACAGACTGACATGGAAAAGTTACCAAGCGAGGAAAGTTTTTATTTTTGGGTTATAAACAAACTTCCAGCGG
>JAGFPH010003097.1:101404-111865 GCA_018207615.1 Philaenus spumarius | reverse complement strand
TATATGTGTAGTTTAATAAAAGTATTTAATTAATTAATTACATTATGTTGTTTTCAGTCTTTTATGCTATTTGGTATCATGGCATAATATATGTGAAGTTTAATAAAAAAAATCATTAATTATAATAATATTATGATGTTTTGAGTCGGCTATGCTATTTAGTGTTGAGTAGTGTAATAAAAGTAATGAATTAATTATATTAAGGTGTTTTCAGAATGTTATGCTATTAAGTGTTATGACATATATGTGTAGTTTAATTAATTAATTAATTGTATTAACCTATTTTCAGTCTGTTATACTATTTATTGTTATAGCGTATATGTATAGTTAAATTATAGTAATTATGTTATCATGTTTTCAATATGTTATGCTATTTAGTGTTATGACTTGTATGTATAGTTTAATAAAAGTACTTAAATACATTATATTATGCTATTTTCAGTCTGATATACTATTTGGTTTCATGGCATATATGTGTAGTTTAATTTAAAAAAGTAATTAATTATTTATATTAAGCTATGTTCAATCTATTTAGGTTGTATAATGCAATTACTTCATTTTTCCTAAAACCGTGCAGAAGAATTAAAATTCCTCTAAATAATTCCTTAAACCAATCAGACTAAAATTAAATTCAGTGTAGTAAAAGATATATAATGTATAGTGTTATGGAATGTATGTGTAGTTTAAATAAAATAATTAATTAATTATATTATGATGTATTGAGTCTTGAGCTATTTAGTGTTATGACATATTCATTTGTAGTTTATAGTGTTATGCCATATATGTGTAGTTTAATAAAAGTATTGAATTAATTATACTATGGAGTTTTTTTATGCTATTTGGTGGCATGGCATATATGTGTAGTTTAATAAAAGTAAATAATTATTTTGTGAAATTTCCAGTCTGTTAAGCTATTTATTATTATGGCATGTATGTATAGTTTTATAAAAATCATTATTATATTATGATGTTTTCAGTATGTTATGGTATTTGGTGTCATGATATGTATTTGTTATTTAATAAAAGTAATTAGTTATTTATATTCAACTATTTCCAGTCTGTTTAGGTCGTATTATGCATTTACTTCATTGTTAACAAAATTATACCGAAAAATTTAAATTCCTCGAAGTAATTCCTTAAACCAATCAGACTAAAACTAAATTCAGTGTAGTAAAATACATTTTTAGAGTATGTAACTTTATTAAAACCTTTTTAATCTACTAAAAATAATTAAATACCGAACCCGAGAATACAATGCAGTACTTTAACTGCTTCTTCAACGTACAATAGATTTAAAGAGTAATAAAACCTGGTATTCCAGCACATTGTATCGTATTCCATACCTAACACCGTATAAGTTAACAAAAGTTCCTATTTTTATAAATTAAAAATGTAATACTATTTTATTTAAATTAATTAATTAAATAATAAATTTTACTACCTGCGCAAAAAATATAAAATATTAACTAACAAATCAAAATAAAAAGGCATTTAAATAGTGTAGAAGTCAATTACCTTTTGCGATCTTACGGACGCCACCAGGCACAAGGCGATGCCGAAGTATGTTGTCGAGAGTGTCATGATGGAGTGCCACACAGTTTCGTCGAACGTTGTTGATGATGTGTATAAAAGCCCCTCCACTCGCCCTTGAGCCTTGGGAACTCGTTTACTCTAAGGTATCGAGATCAATTTAATACATTAATGCCGAGATGACGAATTGCGTTTTTGGACTGTTTGTGCAGATAAAAACCTTGTCATGCTCACAGTTATAAGTTCATGTACTACTAACATTAAGGTTTTCATTAGCGTTCCGTAGAGGTAACCGAATACTTGCGACAGGCTTGTATTCCTCACTATTAATATTTTCTCATGTTGTGATTTTATTTTACCAATATGGTGCATTTTAATTATATAAAATGCAAAACTAATAAACGGTATCAGGATACTGACACACACTTTCTCTTTCATTATAGGAACTTAATAATAAAATATTATTTCATGAAGCCAAAAGTAATTTTTTTATTTTTAAGAGTAATTTTTCCATTAAATAACGGAAAAACCAACTTTTCTCAAAAACGGCTAGAACGATTTTAAATAAATTTTTATAGTTTATAGTACTTTAGGTCCCTAATAAACTAAAACATTTTATCAAAATCTTTAGAGCTGTTTTTGAGAAAAGTTTATTTTTCCGTTATTTTAAGGGGTTTTATGGGAAAATTACCCTTAAAAATCTAAAATTCACAAAAATTAAAAAACGCCTGGAGATACCGTGGATTAGTACCTCCATACCAAATTTCATCAAAATCGGACTACTGGTTTAGGCTCTAGGTCTGATAACATTCACACACACACACACACACACACACACACACACCTATACTTGTACAGCGTAGGATCCGAGCAAATGCGTAGTGTACATGCACTATTAACTTTTCTATGTTCCTTAATTTTATTGAATAATAACTATCACTTATGCTAAATAAATTATACTAAACATAATTGTTGCATTATTTTTTCAATTATATGCAAATTTATAACTAACACTGTACATGTACTGCGAGCAATCGCTGTTGCTATGTCACATACACAGTTACAAGTTCTGTAAACGTATAGGAAGAAAGTTTTTCCGCGCCATTCTGTTGTTGTCTTATCAGGATGTCAGACCGGAAATTAATTCATACATGCTCAACCCTGACCTTCATAAAGTCTTTCAGTTCGATTCTTTGCTCATCTGTCCCAGTAGTAATTTTTCCTACAAGTTTATATGTAAGTTACGGTCATTTACATTGTGAAATGCCAGCTTTTAAAATAGGAAGTAATCTTTTTTAATTGGGTTTGCCAGTTTTTACAGTTTATATTTTATTTGCATTTTATTTTCGCAGTTGAAAATATTATTTTAAAAGGTTCATTCAAAGAGTGACAATACAAATCTAATTTATAAAGAGTAATTACATTTGAATAAAGAAGACATTTGTTTTGTAGGGCTAGAAGGTAAACATATCATATAATGCTCCCTAAATGGTTTTTAAAATTTTAAATACGTACATAATACTTATGAGAGGCAGATGCATTTAATAGCTAAGATATTGGAATTTATAGTGTTCGATTATGGGTAAGAATACAGTTTAAAATAAAAAAACATTTATATTTCATTTGTACATAAATAGCCAATTTTTAAATTTGAATGAGGTATACACTACACATTGCCTGATCCAGAGCACTTATTATATGTAGTTTTAACAAAAGAAAGTCGGATTTATTGAATTGTTTGAAATATTTTGGAAATTAGATACGCTAAACTTTTGTGTTCAGAACAAGAGTCTGGATATATATATGTGTCTGTTTTTACGCTTATCATCTAAGGCTCTATCTCCTTTGAAGCCTTGCTTGTTTGCATTACCTTCTCCTAATATTTTGACAACAATAGTAGGAGCCTACAGTAGCACTAAGCCCGCCATGGTATTTATACTGATGTTTGCACACTTTATGCAACTTATTCATACTTACAATTTGTAGTAACATAAAAGTAAGTAACTGATATAACTTTAAAACGAGAATTTTCGTACATTGAATATTGGCTGACATTTCTACAATGCAATATATTCTAATTAAATTAATATTGAAAATATTTAAAATTTTCTACATTAAGATAAGTACATAGTTCAGATATAAATCAATAAATGGACTAATTTATAATTTACAAACACTACATTTAAATATCTAACAACGGGTTAAAATAAAAATGTTAAATTATAAAAAGATATCGTAACATACTTAATTATCTCAACATATTATAAAATAAAGCTGCCGGAAAACGTTTTACTGTACTTTCAGACTAATCTTGAAAACAAGTAAACCAATTTGGATGCTATTTTTACCACTGAATAAACCATTTATTTGAGAATTATGCTATAATCTGTATGTATGTGTGTCTGTCTTTCCTCTTTGCAAGTACATGGTAATCTCAGTGTCCAAATAGCACAGAAGGTATTACAATTAATATTTAAAACGTGGCATCAACAGACTCACAATCGTAATCTAATATATACAAATACATGTATTTGCTTAATATATTATATAGTTATATATATAAAAGTAGCAATGCAAATTAGGCTAGTACATCGTTTACAACTCATGAACCGTTTGATAGATTTTAAATATTAAAAAAGATTTGAATTCACCATTGAATTCTCTATAAGGTGTTATGTTTTCATATTTCCAAACGTATTTTAGAATTCGTAACTAATATTTAAAAATTAAAACAAATTTTCGATTTGAATTTTTGCCGTGAACGTTAATAACTCAAGTAATTGTTAACGAATCTTTATGAAACTTTAATACGAATTGTATAATATAGTATTATAGAATATATACTATGTGGAAAGTTTGAATGAAATAGGTTTGTAATTATAGATTTTCGACAAAAACGTTATAAATTCATATTTATATAGTCAATATTTACATTATATCGAATGGTAAATGTACAGTTATTCCTAAATATTAATAAAAACTTGATAACACCTAGTAAATTTAATGAGTAATTTGAATATGATTTAAAAAATAACTTTCGATAATGAGTTCTTTAGATATTAACGATTTTTTATGATAATGTACCCGGTTTTCGATCCTTTGATATCATTTCCCCCCCGGAACCCTATAATTACAAACCGATTTGATTCAAACTTTACATATATGTTCTATAAGACTATATAAATAACTTATTAAAATATCATAAAGATACATTAACAATTACTCGAGTTATTAACGTTCACGGCAATAGTTCAAAACCGTTGTTGTTATTTTGATTAAAAAAAAGTACAAGGTTCCCGTAAATCGTTTATAACTCATGAACCGTTTGACAGATTTTAAATATTAAGTATGATTTGAATTCACCATTTAATTCTTTATAAGGTATTATGTTTTCATATTTCCAAACGTATTTTAGAAATTATTAATATTTAAAATTAAAACACATTTTCGATTTGAACTTTTGCCGTGAACGTTAATAACTCAAGTAATTGTTAACGAATCTTTATGAAACAATAATACGATCTTTATGTAGTATTATAAAACATATGCGAAAAGTTTGAATAAAATCGGTTTGTAATTATAGATTTACGAAAAAATTTATAAATTCATATTTACATAGTCAATATTTTTACATTATATCGAATGGTAAATGTACAATTATTCCTAAATATTAATACAAACTTGATAACACATAGTAAATTTCATGAGGAATTTGAATATGATTTAAAAAATAACTTTCGATATTTAGTTCTTTAGATATTAACGATTTTTTATGATAATGTACCCGGTTTTCGATCCTTTGATATCATCTTTTTCCGAAAACCTATAATTACAAACCGATTCGATTCAAACTTTCCATATATGTTCTATAAGACTATATAAAGAAAGTATCAAAGTTTTATGAAGATTCATTAACAATAATTACTCGAGTTATTAACGTTCACGGCAATAGTTCAAACCCGTTTTGGTTATTTTGATTTAAAAAACGTACATGGTTCCCGTAAATCGTTTATAACTCATAAACCATTTGACATATTTTAAATATTAAAAATGATTTGAATTTACCATTGAATTTTCTTTAAGGTATTATGTTTTCATATTTCCAAACGTATTTTAGAATTCGTATGTAGTATTTAAAAAATAAAACAAATTTTCGATTTGAACTTTTGCCGTAAACGTAATAACTTAAGTAATTGTTAACGATTATGTATGAAACTTTAATACGATCTTTATATAGTCTTATAGAATAATATGTGGAAAGTGTGAATGCAATCGGTTTGTAATTATAGATTTTCGAAAAAAAATGTATAAATTCATATTTACTTAGTCAATATTTTCATTATATCGAATGGTAAAAGTACAATTATTCCTAAATATTAATAAAAACTTTATAATTTATGGTCAATTTTTCATGAGGAATTTGAATATGTTTTAAAAAATAACTTTCGATAGTTAGTTCTTAAGATAATAACTATTTTTATGAACATGATGGTTTATACATAATTTTATGAGGAATCCGAAACTATTTTAATATTTATGATTTGTTGTATAGTTTACACAATCATTCAAAATTTACACAATCTATTCAAATCAAATACAATTAATTGATCGACATTACATCTTTATTATTCTCAAAATTTGTTATTTTATGACCGCTAAACATTATCTGTACAATTTAGTTAGTAACACAAATATAATGGTACACATCTGTACCAATTAAATTGTATAATGGCAAATATCATTCGAGTAGAATAAAACAGCCAGCTTTAATCGTACTATGAATGTGATTGGAATAAACCGAATTAGTTTGAGATAAACTCTATGCCAAAGGTTTTGTAAAACTGTCACTTAACCGGAAAATGACACTAAAATGTTGGTAATAACAATGCGTGAATACTACACATTAGAGCCTACACCAGTAAAATGAGGTGTTCGCTCCCAAACACCATATGAGTTAAGATTATTAATTTCTTAAAATTATAGATGAAATAGAGAAAGGTAGGTTTATAAGCAACATCTTACGAAGAACTAAAAATTTTTTTTAAAACAAATTCTTATAGAATTTTATTCATTTGCCCTACGAAAATACATAGACATATATTTTTTAGGATCTGATTATTGAAATTTATTATGGTTAGCATGCTTTATAGTTTATGCAGATATCAACGGTGACTAATTATTGACAGACTCAAAATTGACAGCAAAATGTCTTCTGTGGATCACATTAGTGAACCGTGTAAAACACTGAGCTCAGTGGTTTTTTGACTTAGGTATAGTTCTGATCAGAACACGTTCTAAAATTAGTATAATTTGGATTATTTTCTTTTCACCTATATTATCGAACTTTGAGTAAATCAACAAAACTAATGACTAAAAGATTTACTAAAGCAAGCAGTAATACTATAGTTCGTTTGTGCTATCTTCATTTTGAAGGGATGAATTTACAAATCTAGGTACCATTGGTTCACGTTTCCTTATATGTGTATTTAAGAAGTCATTTTGCATTACAAGTATTGTCAAACATACGTAATATGTTGCTTGTTTTGGGGTTTTCAATTTCTTTTAGGTTTTTTTTCACACCAACCAGTATAGAAGAAATGTATTTGACTATTTAGTCTTTTTATTTACCTCAATAAGATCAAAGGAACTCATAATAATACGATTTGCAATAATTTTATTTCCACACCAATACAATATTTTATACATTTTTAAAACCCTCTTCCAAAAAAAGTATACTTTTAAATCAGATTACATGAGGGTGAACAAAACTTGATAATTGTACTTGGAGATACCCAGATTGGGAATGTCACAAAAAATCAGACGGCATTGTCATTTCTTTCTATGGATATTAATGGTAATAAGAAGCCACAAATGCAAAAATATCTCTTGTTTTGTGTGAGAATCAGGAACCTGGTGTATATTTTGTATATTTACAAAAGTTTTTTTTACCTTAATCTTTAAATACCGATTGTTATTGTATTACGTATACCGTAACCGTACTTGAAATTTTATAAAATTGTTAAGCCATGTTATAAATTACATTACTGACAAATGTACTGACACAAATGTATTTTAATTTTTATATTTATCAAAATAATAAAACCCATTTAATAGAATCACTTATAAATATCAAATATAAGTTTGATTACGGTAAGTAATTTTGTATACGTAATAATTATTAATTTGTTTATGATATGATAACATAAAGACAAAAATAAATAACCAATTCACAAAAAAAATACTTCATGTGTTTTGTACAATTTACTACAAATAAAGAACGTCCCAACGTTTAGAAAACGTACCCTTTGCCAATCTTTTAAAAAACACAATACCTACATTTTCGATATAGAATCAAAATATTTTAAACAAAGTGAGACTTGTCTTAACAATCGCCAACCGATCTTAGTATCGTATAGAAACGTTTCAAACAAAGTTAGTGAGAGAGTAGACTAAATATTACATGTTCATTAAAAGGTTTGATACGATACTACTGAGTCATCTAAAGTTAAAAGGATAAAAAAACATTCTAAAAAGCCGGATGTCTAGTCCAAGGCCGACTCGACACTGTATTTATTTAAGTGCGTGTCTCACTGCATATTGCGAGCAATCTGCTCATGAGGTGTGTACTTTGACTTGTTTAAGGTAGGATAAGAGTAAGCAGTGTTAAGTCTCGACGCCAGCGCAGCCTGGAAATAGAAATCCGAAACAACCGTGTAAGAATGTGTATG
Source organism: Philaenus spumarius (assembly GCA_018207615.1). Taxonomy (NCBI): domain Eukaryota; kingdom Metazoa; phylum Arthropoda; class Insecta; order Hemiptera; family Aphrophoridae; genus Philaenus; species Philaenus spumarius. The sequence continues at coordinate 103,607 of JAGFPH010003097.1, read as the reverse complement.
TGAAAAACCTGCGAAACGAGCAAACTTAAAATAAATGAATATTCTTGCTCCTTATGCATTGGAAAAGCCAATAGACACAAAAAAGTAGGGGGTTTCGTTGCGAGCCTTGCTCGTTTTACGACGCTTGCTCGAAATGGGGTGTGTGTACGTGAAAATTTGCTCGGTTCATACACTGTACAAACACACACACACACACACACACACACACACACACACACACACACACATACTGGTATTCACCCAATTGTGGAACTTGGTCGATTGTGGCATCATTGAAGTTACGTATACCACAGTATAGTCTGAAACCTAAGAATAATGATTCTTTAGACCGTTTTTTCAAACACTCCAAATTTTCGCCTAACACAGCCAAAAGAAAATTGTGACAACATGTGCCACAATTGGTGATATATGAAATAATTAGTGTATGATGCTACAAATGCTGTATTAAACCTCTAACGTGTGTTACGCCCGCAGGTACTTTTCTTGCGCTGTTGCCAACTTGTGCTGCCGACCTTTTTCATTCATGCATTGTTCTTGTTTCTATTTCTTAGATTCTTTCACCACTTCTAGCCTGGCTCACTATTCACTTTGAAAGGAAGGCTAACGCACAATATATTACAGAGTATTGTATCGGACTACTTCCGTTTTCTAATGAACACAATATTACTCCAATTAAAATAAAATTTCTTTGTTTTACTATCGTATATGAAAGTACATTTTGTTTGTTACGTTACAGATTAATATTAATTAATTTATGGAAACAGTAGCTGTGATTATGGTTAGCTTTCGTGAATTTTCATCATTCAATGTGACTGGATTACTACCATACCATAAGAGAACTGATACATAAATAATAATTTTAAGCCATTATCAAAATAATACTTTTGTCAGACATATTGGCAACATAAAAACTGAACTTTATGATGAAAGTGTGCCGATCTTTTGCGTTTATTATTGAGGCTCTAAAAAAATATAACTTTGGAGTTGAATTATTTGTATGTTTCAGTTTTGTGAATTTGTATCAGTAAAATAATAAATTATTACTTTGTCTATCATTTAAATAAACGGGATCTTGTGAGGTGATGAATTAGAAAACTAATCTAATCTATACTATACAGGGTGGTTATAAAGTCACTTCCCCCTTTAACTTTTGTGTTTGTTAAAAGAAACAAATATCCTTTGGGGAACGATACTAACTTTAACCCAAAGTATCTTTTGAAGCAATCGGAAATTTTGAGTGTCCCCTAAAAATGGAGGATTTTGGGCGCAACTGAAAATTTTTAAATGGGAAGTATGGTCATGTGATACCTCATTTTAAAGGCATATTTAAGACTAGGAAAATGACATAAAGAAAATAAAAATCGAACCACCCAAAACAAAATGGCGGCCCTAAACGTCTTGAAATAAATCGACATAAATAGCTAATATCTCGAAAAAGAAGAGTTTTTAGACAAAATTTCAAGAGACAAAAAATTTTTATTTCAAAGTGCTTGACCTAAAAAATGTCTTCCAAATCGATTTCGTACATTTTATTTTTTACAAATGTATACCTACTATATGGCTTTATGGATTTTGATCAAACCTTTTTTTTACCAATAGTAAAAAAATGTATTAATGAATATATTTGAAATTTGTGTGTGTTATTAATATGGTTATATGGAATATATATGTAGAAAGCTTGAATCAAATCTGTTAATAATTATAGGTTTTCCACTAAAATTTATATAAAAGGATTGAAAATTGGGTACATTATTATAGACCTAGCTTACCCGTACGGCGTTGCCGTGGTGGTTGGTATTTTCAGTCTTTTTAAAGTAATTGTATTCTTTTTAAGTGTTCAGTCAGTGAGTGGTATTTGGCTTTTATATATATAGATCTTAAATAATAAAAGCACTATTGTCATAATAATAAAAGATCTGAAATTATGATTTTAGTAACTTTGATCCCCCCCCCAAACCACGCCTAAAATTTCGAAATTTTTCATACCCTTTCTTACTGAGCACCTATGGCCCTAGAGGAAGCTACATACCAAATTTCATTCCAATCCGTTCGGTAGTTTTGAAGAAATCGTGATTTAATAACTGTGATCCCCAAACCCCCCTAAAATTTCGAATTTTTTCAAACCCTTCCTTAGTGAGCATCTATGGCCCTAGAGAAAGCTACATACCAAATTTCATTCCAATCCATTCGGTAGTTTTGAAGA
>JAGFPH010003097.1:90137-101304 GCA_018207615.1 Philaenus spumarius | reverse complement strand
TTTCGTCAAAAAATGAAAGCTGTATTTTTTTTCTTAAATAAAATATATTCTGGGTATTGATTGCTTAAGTTTTTTGCAATATCTCTTTTTGCAACTCAGCAAAAAGTTAATAAAGTTTACTATTTATACCATACGTTTATGAAAACAATAAAACGGTATTTGAAAATGTATTTGGCAATCAACATCCGCATATGACAGTACTGTAATTCAAAATGCAACCCCTTTTTTAAATTTATTCCACGAACTAACAGAAAAAATTACTTATTATTATGGTCTTATGGAAATTAGATTCAATATGGCGGACAAGGTATCCTTCCAAATTTTTAATAGGGGCGTAATCTTCAAAAGGAAATAATATGAGGAAGATAATTAATTGTGAAGCATTAAATGATGACAGTAGTAGGCTACAACTCCTTATGTTCATCTTCTTCAACAGTTCACTCAAATAAACAGTTTTAAAGTTCCTGAGTGGAACTTATTAAAGGGCAGAACGTGCAACTTTTTAAACTTGACTTATTTCAAATGTTGACAATGGTTTTTTGGCAACTATTAAGCTTGTTTAATCCAATTTTTTTACGTTATTAAATAATTCAGTGTAGAAAATAGAACACTGATCATCTACGTTAAAAGGACTTCATATGGTATGACACACAGCTAGGGGAAAATAAGACAACTCTTGCTTTGAATGCTTACTTATTACATGCACCAAATTAAACAAAATATCTTAAATAAAAAACCATGTACTATATAGTAAAATTACATATCGTCTTTCATTATTCAATGTGAGTATCTTTTGCTTATTTTGCATAAATAAAAGTAAGCTTCAGAACGCTGTTAACAAATGCTTACAACTTAAATAAAATAATAATATTTAAGATGCAGGACAAAATACTTGAATAGTACTATTTCGTCTATGAATGCAACCGTTTCAAAATTATATCAAATTGGTAGGTTATTAACAAAATGCGTTTCCATAAGTTTGAGTTTAAACGCTTTAACGAATCAAGCTAGATTGTAATGTATACGTTTGTATAATGAATGCCAAGATTAACCATTTTTTACAATATGGCGCTCTATCGTTTCAAAGTTACAGCGAGTTTGAACTGTACAAAGTCTTTTTATGTTCCTTACGTTACTGCCTAATAAAGGTTGTTCAAACTACAGTGACTAGTTCAAACCAGCTAAGACGAAATATTGTTACAACAGCGAGATGCCGCCTTTTCTAGAGCAAGACAAAAAACATGGGTTGACAATCTACTCAAAACATATGCTTACGGGTCAGTATTATTTGTTCTCAGAGGGTCAGGTACTTGTACGAAGGTTCGTCTGAAAAAAAGCAAACAATACTGCAAGCTTCGAACTCCTAAAACCAAAGTTTACTGACCGGGAAAAGGTAATAGCCCTGGGGCGATCCTTTATTTGTTATATTATTGTGGGGGCAATAAACAACGGACATCATTCGTAGAACTTTACTAGTAACGCTGCTCTGTAAACTATTTGATCTGTTTAATGATATTTTAAAAATATATCCTTCAATTTTGCTTAACATTCTTATTATTTCATAGAATTAAGAACGGGAAGGTAAATAGCTTACCGTAAAGCCATCGCCAATAGCCGGATTTGAATATAGGCCAACTTTAGTAAGAACCATAACCCGTTCAAATACTACCCAGTCAACTCTTCTAACACATTTCCTTCAAAAACAGTCTTTATTATTTGCCATGTATTTCATTTGAATGATGTCTTAATTAGATATTATTTATAAAGTATTATTATTTTTATTCTTGAAGCTGCCTTTTTTAACGTTTGTTTATTTTGATTAAACTATGTTTAATAATGTACAGAACAATATTTTATATATAGGCCTACCATCTTCTGTTTTGAAATATTTTTATTAGTAGGCTATTCATATTTTTCAATGCCATCAAATAACAGTTTTGGTTGAACTTTGTTTTGTAAAAGTTATTTAATTACAAGCTATTAAGAAAAGCCAAACAGACAAATTTAGAATAGTAGGTACTACAGTACTTGCGTAATCTACTTGTTGAAATATTTTTATTAAAATATGAAGTGTTACTAACTTGTTTACAAACTCGAAAAATACTGTTAGTAGAGATTTATGTTAGTATAGTTCAGGGTTTTTTTAGATTGAATCTGAGTCTTGATAAAAAAATTATTATTCTAAAATTTCGCCAACCAACATTTCATGTTTTATTGCTCACTAGGCCTATATCTTATCTTCTAAAGCGAGAGATAATTGTTTGTCTGCTAAATGGATCTGGAATCTCCGTCTAAGGATTTTTCATTTTTTCATTTTATATGGGGCTTTTGGCCACGAGAAATCGATTGGAAATGGTCACCAGTCTGGGAAAATTCGTTTTCTACGTCTTTTTATTAAATTAAAAAGTGAAATTTGTCCATTTTAAACAATACAAAGCACAGCTGATGCAAATGTTTTCAATGCCATTACAATAATCATCTGCTTTCTTTTAAACTGTATATTTTATTAGAGGTAAGCCTAAATGTTGTACCTATTTATAGTTACCATGGCAACGAATACTTCTGCTAAATAAACATACCCTTTATTTAGTTGTTTAATGTTATAGGCCTAACCTAAACGATGTTCACGGAAATTTGCAATAATAGTTATTGACGTGAGCGAACTAGGCCCTAGGCCTAAATCGATATTGAAATATTAAACTTTAATTTAGGCCTGACTTATTTCTGAGGCATAGCGTTGAGATTATGGTTAATCCTTTAAACTGTATTTTTATTACAGGTAATCCTAATGTTGTATATACCCTTTATTTAGTTGTTTAATGTTATAGGCCTAACCTCAAAACTCAATAATCCAATATTTATTATTGAAATCATAGCCCTACTTATAATCGAGCTTTAGCTCGGTCTCCTGGTACTAAAACCTTATTGTAAAGGCCCTAATATGTGTGGGCTTGGATATTATATGTTGAAGTAAATTTAATCCAATACTGAACAACTACTAATAAGCAATGTCAGAAGTGTTAAAATGTACAATAATTTATTACTAGGGGAGACCCCTGCGTGCTCCGCACGCCAACCCCCGATGGAACCTTCTCAAAACATATGTTATGTTTTATTTATAATAAAGGGGTAGGATAAATAATAACCTCAAAACTAAGATGGTAAATCATGGTAAATCATGTTAAATGTTCAAATCAAATTATTTCGTACATTTTATAACAACAGTTATAATAAAGGTTAAAAGAATTAGTAAGGCACAGGTCAAAAGTGCGATCTAGGGATCGCGCAGACCATGGAACATCAACAAACCTGGAAATCAAATGTCCCGGAAACACTTGACGAAAAACTTTCGTTGACTCGTTTGATGTCACACCATCCTGTTGGAACCAAATACAGTTTGTGTCGATTCCTAACTCACGTAACTGTGTCATCAGAAAATTTCTGAGCATGGCCATATAGCGTTCTGAGTTAACAGTGACAGGCATTAACATATCGTTTAAAAAAAAATATGGGCCAATGATAACAAACCGCACTACTCCACACCAAACAGTCACGTCTGTGGATGGAGTGTCGTTCATAAAGTTCTCTTGGATTCTCGACAGACAAATATCGAAAATTCTGTTTATTAACTTTTCCCGCCAATTCAAAATGAGCTTCATCCAACATGACCGCTTGTACTTAAAGAAGATTCGCTTCATTCACAAGCAGCAGCAGTTAATGGCTCATGGTAAAGCATCAATCAATTTATATATAATTATAAATTATATATACTTATAAATAAAACAACTAATTTTTACACGTTTTGTTTACTAACAAAAATGTGTCGTTTCTGTACTACCCCTTCTCAAAGAGACAAAATAGGGTATACAGCAAATCAACCTGTCCACTATGTTACATAATTGTAATATTTCTCCCTCATTTTCTTTCATCTTTTATATCACGAAAGTGAATTATTACATGCATTTTCAATTAATTTGGTATGTTTTGTTCATTGGCTGCCCTTCAATCGTCTTCGTCAACGTATGTTTGCTGAATAATTTAAATCAATTAAAAATAAAGAATTCAGAGTGAAGAGCGTCTTCTTTTTCAACCGCTAAATCTACAGACTGGTAAATCACAGTCTTAGCTGGATGTTGCAGATCGAACAGATACGACTTTAATATGCGCATGCATAGATCGGGATGGATTTGATCAGCTTTACGCATTTAAATATTTCCTTTCAATTAATAAATAAAAATTTAAAATCTCTAGCTTTAAGGAAAGAAAACCAATTAATATTTATAGTTTTTAGGAGTTGTTATCACATTTTCACCAATTAGCAGCACGTAACAAAATGGGAAACTGGCTTAGGCCTACTTTTTGTGTTTTTCAAGAAATAAATGTACAAAATTTCAGCTTTCTCGCTTTAAAGAAAATATAGCAAACAACAACATTTATTTAGGGGTTGTTTCAACTCTTAAACGTTAAATAGTTAAAAATTATTCTTATTGCGTCTCTAGTACCTATGAGCATATGTGTACCAAATTTCACGTTCCTCAACGTTATTCAATTAATATGTATAGAGGTTGTTACTACTTTTCAATCCTTTAGCATAACGTTACAAAGTGTAAAACGTTTTTATTTTATATGCATCTTGTAAGAAATTAATGTACCAAATTTCATCTCTCTAACTTTCAGGAAAGTATAAAAATTAATATTAATTGTTTTAGGGATTTTTACTACATTTCCACCCCTTAGCAGAACGTGACAAAAAGTAAAACTGGTTTACTTTTTATATGTGATTTTAAGAAATAAATGTACAAAATTTCAGCTTTCTAGCTTTAAAGAAAGTAAATAAATAAAATGTATAGTTTTAGGGGTTGTTTCAACCTTTTGAGGCCATATATTTTAAAATCCTTACTTAGTGCGCCTCTAGTACCTGTGGGCATATGAGTACTAACTTCCGCGTTCCTAGGCCGTATGGTTTTTGAGATATAAAACAAACAATATTTATGGTTTTAGTGGTTGTTTCAACCATTAAACTCGAAACATTTCAAAATTCTTTCTTAATGCAAATCTAAAGCCTAGGAGCAATATGTGTAACAAATTCCACGTTCCTAGGCCATATGGTTTTTGAGATATAAAACAAAAAATATTTATGGTTTTACAGGTTGCTTCAACCCTTTAACGCGAAATATTTCAAAATTATTTCTTAGTGCGGCTCTAGGGCCTATGATCAATAAATATGTGTACCAAATTTCACATTCCTAGGAGGTATGGTTTTCAAGATACTGTGATGAGTGAGTGAGTCAATGGTATTTCAGCTTTATATATATAGATATTGTTTGTCACAATATTTGAATTTTAAATACTTTCCTACTCGTACAGACGTTATAAAATTCTAAACCTACCCGAAATTACTAGGTGCTATTTGCTATTTTAGCAGGTAGAAAACTCTTAAAGATTGCAGTTAGGGAAGGTTGGGATGGTACAGTTTACGAAATCGTAGTTATGACTTTAGTTGCAAAACAAGGCCATAAATATTTTGACTGACAACTTATTTCCTGTTGGGATATTTATTGCATTGGCTAGCTATTCCGACAAAGTGGAAGTATTTTTGTCAAGAAACTTAAAGTGTTTGCCAAAAATAAAAATATTCCCACGTTTGACTTGCACTTTGAGCAGGTAAAAAGGATTGGGAGGTAATTGTTAACGAAATCCGTTTTATAACTTTAGTGTCAAAATCAAGGCCAGACATTTTGACAGACGACTGAACCACACCTGAAATATTTATTGCATTGCCGAAATATGCCGACAAAGTAAAAGTATTTTTGTCAAAAACATATTGTGTCTATTCTTGGACGATTTTCGTACTATGTAATTCATCTAATTCCAAAATTTCGTCTATAATGTATTTTTTATCGAATATATTATGTGTACGAATCCGTATAAATGGACCAAGTGACATATTATAGTCAATAGCATTTTTATATAAACCTGTATAATAAATAAAGAGTCACTTGAACCATCATGTTAGTGCAGAGTTTACAAGACATTCACCTTCTGCTCAATCATGAACATACAATACAGCAATATATATACTGCAATATATATATTTTTACAGCAATATATACTGTTATATTTTGGCCGATAATACAGCACCTCACAGTTATTTTTACTATAGTTTCGAGAGACAAATTTAATGAGACTTGTATCGATCATAAATTATATTCGGTTCTGCATAAATAATTTCGAACAGGTTTTGCATCTCTGCATAACATATTTCTCTTACTGTCAAGCTTTACTATGATGCTTGACTTACTATATTGATTTTAGTGAGTTTATTTAAGTTGTATACTGAATGATGGGTATAGACATTAAATTAAATTAAAAGAGTTTTGGTCTTCCTAATTTATTTTACTCAGACATTAGCTAAATAATGTAGGCGTAATACCCTAGTCTCACCATGTGGTATTATTTCAAAGGAAAATTCGAATAAAGAGCATGTTGTTTGCTTTACAAAAAAAGGTAATACAATTGATTATGTACCAAAAGACCTTCGTTTTTGAAAAAAAGGTACATTCAAGATGGCGGACAACATTTTTTAACACAAATTTCAATACAGTGAAGAATGCAATTTCAATACAGTGAATAAATTTATTTGCATTCATATAATTTTATTATGTTCTGGAGAATAACATCGCTTGTTTGCAAAATATTTGGCCGTTCTTGAATTTCCGAGACACCCGGTATATGTTGTGTTGCATAACAGGTCACATTTTTTTGACATATCTATGATTTTTTTGGCTTGAGAGGGTAGGGGGTTAACAATTTCAAATGCAAATGTAGGGCATGTAATACACAGCTGAAAAGTTTATTAAACGAGAAACATAATGGCGCAAACTAGAACTTAGTATCTTGCTTCGTTTCAAAATAATGGACAATCAAAGTTCTGGAAAATTATATTTTTATTATAACACAAACGCAGGTTTTTGTCCGAAAAATTGTTAAATTTTCTTCATTTGCGTGACTTATTTGTAAAAAGGCAAAACTGAGTGCTATCACAATAAATATTAGGAACAAAATGACGCAGGTACAGCTATTATATCAGTACATGAAAAATGTTACATGAAAAAGTTTTTTAAGACATAAACTCAGACGAATTAGTGGCCCCTTACTATATTTACTTACAGTTTCTATTTTTAAAATGTGTTACATTTAACATCAACGTACAACTGACTTACTCCAAAATTACAAAGGGTCAGATACTAAGTAAAAAAGTTATGAAACTCAAGATATATACAAAGTTTTATTAACTTATTTTTGTAACAAAAAATAAGGGAGGTAACAGGACTTTATAAACACTCTGTACAGCCTAGAGATAATGTAAACTTTAAAAAAAATTAAAAGATTAATAATTGGGTTTTTTAAATACAGATGTGTAGGTGCTTTATTCATTCATATTTTACTTTATTAATAGAGGAATTAGCTGGTTAAAGCTTGAATTTAGAAAACATTAGTCTCAAATAAAAGTCATACAATATTGTATAACCTATAAAAAAAAACATTAGCAACGAAACATATAATATTTACCAAATAAAATGTAGGCCTTCAAAATTCTGATCCGAAGACCATATATATGATTTTTTTTTTAATGTCACGTGTTATAAACTAATTGGTTGAATAAACTAATATGAATAAATTAAGAATAATAGTTTTTAAGTTTAGCCTACTCGTGAAACTCAAAGCCAATTTTTGTAAGAGAGCAATTTTTAAAATTCGTATTTTTTTAAACAGTTACAATATGTTGTAGGCCTATCTGAATTTGTATTCAGAAAACATTTAAGCATATAAGTGTATAGGAATAAAACTAATCGATTAAATTTGGCCACTTCCTGATTGATTATATGTTTATGAGTTTAAATGCACGATGTCTTTCGTTTTATAGGTTGGGTCTCAATTTATTACATTTTATACAATTAAATTATAAACTATGTAATATTTTAGCTTAATGACTTTATCCGCCTATAATACTGTTAACTGTAATTTATTTTGGGAAGCGATAGTTTCACTAGAGGACACATTATATAAACTACCTTGAGTGGTTTCCTTAAATTTACATTAGTACACTATTGCAAAAAGAAATTTGACAATGCTCTTTGTAATTTAGTACATATTCCAGTACGTTATTACATCAAATTAATTTTAGTTATACATAAATATTATAACATCGTGCAGGCCAAGAATTCTGGCTTTAATTAAAAGTTTACTACCATTATTATAGAAAATAACTTACTGTTTAGAATAACTTACTTATAAAACAATAATGTTTTCAAAAAAATATGACATCAGCTACTAATGTTAAATAGCGTATATACTTTTATAAATTACGATTAAAAGAAAAGAAATTACAGTGGTCTATATTACAAGTTTTATTTACTGGTCTTAAAATAAAAAATACGAATTAATTTCCAGATTACGTGCAAAACATTCTGAACTTTTTGAATAATTTATAAGTTTTAAATACTAAAATGTATGATATTACTGTTCCTTGTTCTTTTAATTTCTTTCGTATATTACAACGGAAAATCATTTGTAACGTTTAAATAATTCGATTGGTACCAAGCAAGGTATACAAAACTACTACGGCTGGATGAACCATCCGTAGTAAGTTGTAGAGAATTGAAGCGGCAACACTGTACCAAGTACATTTTGCCGCGAAATCACGACAAATCAGCTTACTACGTTAGCCGTTAGGAGCGCTATCACACGGCGAAGTCCCAGTTGCTGCAAATGCGTAATGTTCGACCTTTTTACACACCGGGAGAAAAACTCATTTATGGCAACTGACTCTTATATACCTTATTCTTCGATAAGAATCATAAATATAAGCCAAATAAATTGTGGCAACGTGTGTATGTTGCCACAATTTTTTATGTTGCCACAGTGTGGTCTGGTACCGGTGAATGATGCCACAATAGAGTGTTTACCAACGCACACACACACACACACACACACACCCACCAACACACCCACACAGACATCACTCCGAAAACCACTTTTTTAGGTTCAGGGGGACCCAAAACGGATATTTCCACCAAAAACTTATACTTTGACATTTAGACGAATACAATACTTTCTCCATATACTATGGTATAGGGGAAGAAAGTAAGAATAAATTGAAAAAAGTAAAAATATAATAATTTAGAGTACTACACTTATATTAAAAATGGACACAAAAGAATTTCCCAATCAAGTTTAGCATCTTTAAATAGGTTCTCTAATTCCGTAAAAAAATCGTATTGGCCATTTTTATTTTTTATTTTGACACTTCCTATTCATTTTCTAACCAATTTATCAATACATCTTTATATTCTGAATCAACTCATATAATATATCCTGTAATCGCTAGAGTACGACCGTACGTGATTACAAATACAGTGACTCTCTGTAAATAGAGACAGTGTTGCCATACGGAATATAATGATCTGCTCAGAAGTATAATGCAAAGAATAGCGTTGAATCTCTTTGTATAAGAGAAATTACCTCTTTGTTTTTTTTTTTTTTTTTTTTTTTTATATATATATATATATATATATATATATAAAGGGGAAACATGCGACTTAATTGTTACAGTTTGTTATTTATATTGAAATTAAATACCTAATAAAATTGCGTTTCTTCTTAAAAAGAGTATTTTGTTATTTCGTGCAAAAAGATATAACAAATAGAATATAATTCGCCCACTCAGCTGAACCGCTGACGTGAGTTGAGCAAATTTTCTAAATTAAGTTTATAGGCCTATGTTTTAGGGTTTCAACCAACAATTTGGGAAATAGGTCTACTCACGACGGTGTTGAATAGCTGCCCATTTGTACGAAATATATTAGTAGAATTTGTTTGCGCCTTTTTCATTCTCGTAGAAAAAATCTCAAAAAATAGTTACATCCGGCTGTTGGATTTTTTTGGCTAACGAACTCGTCCAAGCGACGTAGACAACCAACATGTGTACCAAATTTGGACCAAATCGGACTAAAAATGCGGCCGCTAGAGTGCGAACACATTTACGTAAATATATACATATACTAGCTGGCCCGATCCGGCTTTTCACAGACAAATCAAAGTTAAATGTATATTAACCAAAAAAATATATCAATAAATATATTATCCTATTATGTATTTCTTATGGCGATTTTTAGTAACTTTGACCCCCCCCCCCCCCAATCCCTCCTAAAATTTCGAACTTTTTTAAAATCTTTCTTGGCGAGCACAAAGGGCCCTAGAGGAAGCTACATACCGAATGTCATTCCAATCCGTTCGGTGGTTTTTGAGATTTCGTGATGAGTGTGTCAGTGAGTGGTATTTGGATTTTATATATATGATTTTTAAATAAACCCCAAAACGTGTTATGGAGACCAAGATCGGTGCTCATTTGCTACTCCCGACCTTAGGTCATACCATAAGGGTCACTGCAACAGCTCATTTTCCCTATGGAAATTCGCTAATAAACAGATAAGAATGTAGGATAAACATAGCTGCCGGCCAATAGCAAACAAGACCTCACTAGGCAGCACTGTATCTATCTAGTCACTGTAAGTACAAAAGAGAATATTGTCCACGAGAGGAAAGAAGTCCTCTGAACCAGGACGGTATGCAGCAGTGTTTGTATGTTACCGCACGGCATTTGCAGGTGCTCCGCGTTGTCCAAACCTTTCGCGCCCCATAGTTTTGTTCTGCTAATGTGGAATCCCTGTAGAACAGCCGTTAAGTGCAGGGCTATAGAATACTTGGGCTAGACCAGTCCGCCACGGAAAGCTATGTTTTATTTTTTATTTTTGTCATCAATAATTGTATTCCTCTAGGTTTAAATTTGATTATAATTATTTGTATAATATACAATATACTAATGTTAGCATACTTTTAATTTTATTCTCTGAAACATTTCTGAAAAATAAAAACGAAATTGAACAAAATGTGTCACATTATTGAAAATAATTGTATTTATTACAATGAACCACCAAAACTTGAATGACATACTGCAGTTTAATAAAATATGTGTAATACTTATAAAATAAAACACATAAAAGTTATAAATACTTACACATAATGAGTAGCTTATATGCAGATATGCACATGACATAATAATAATTACTACTGACATAAAATATAAAAAAAAACTGCTTTATAT